>JAYDZE010546333.1:0-50587 GCA_034509125.1 Monilaria moniliformis | reverse complement strand
AAACTTAAATGCGATTGCTTATGGAGTGGATAAATGCAGAACGATTTCGAGCATGAATTTTTGTAGCTAATTATCTTTGTTTAGAATTAGCGTTTTGCGTTTTAAGTATCGAATTTAGATGAAAATTAACTATTTTTTTTATTATTATAATTTAATTTATATAATATTATTTATGTTTAAATTTTTAAAATTCTTCTTGGACCCTCCAAAACTAAAATCCTGGCTTCGCCACTGGTTATTGTTCCACCAATCTTGACCCATGAGACGATTTTACACAAAATCCTAGAACCAGGCCCTGCAAAGATCACTTTGAAACTCGTCTTCCTTGTTTTACAGCACCACATTTAGGTTGTGTATCAGCATAGTCAAGCTTAACCTTTGCTGTCAGCTTCAACAATTTCTTAGCCTTAAACAAGGTATTCAATGAAACATCACATTCCTCCATGGCCTCACAGGTGGATTAAAGAGAAGAAAGGCTGGAATAGCTGCTTGTACTCCCTTCATGGCAAGATCCCCTGTAGTGCTGCCTGTACTCATTCATGACCAGGTTTCTCAGAGACAGTGCTGATCTGTATTCGAGTGTTTTTCTCGAATAGAACACCAAAGCATTATCATGCCAATGTCTACATGCAGTCTGATGATCTTCCTATATCTTCCACAAAAATCAAAAGCTCAATTCAATATAAGGAACAGCGTACCAAATGCTTTTGGTCCTGTTTTATCCATTTTGCTTGTACCTGACTGTCCATACGATGTAATTTTTTCAGTTGTATTACTAGCCTTTCACGATCATAGGTTAAGTAATTCCATTATAGAATACAATCTTGGATGTAAGAAGTTGGCTATTAGCATTATGCCTTAGTTATAATGGGCGTAATATACTGCCTTTTCCTAATAGTGGTGTGGTGGGTTAAGAGAAAAAGTACAAGGTACAGACCTCGGGTGTGAAGAGAGTAGGGTAGCGGGTTCGGGTTCGAAGCTCCGAAGCGACAACGTCCCAGCCAGCGGCGGACACAAAAAAAGATGTTGGTAGGGGCTGAAAATCTCGGTTTTCAAGGCATTGGCTTTAATTTATTACTATTTGCATCACGAGCAGACAATACATAGACATGCATTAAAAGTTGAGACTACTATGATGATGTCCAGAATCCAGATGATAAAATTATAAAACGATTAATTATTAAATATCTATCTTTTTTTAAAACTTGATTGTAATATATAGGAATAGATCAAATGTCCAAAACTGATATCTTTGAATTCTGACTGAGGCTATAGATTTATCTTTGATCTCATTTAACATCTACAGCTTGCAGCTTTTATATTTTATATATACCACTGCACATAATTACAGAGGAGCTGGACAAAGTGAATTAACAGCACCAGAAATGCCCATGGGGGGTGGGGGGGATGGAGATTAGCACCAAAATACTGCCACAGCCCACTGCAAAAAGGCCCCATGTATCTCAAAGAATTCTTAATTTCTTCTGAATTGGCAACTGAGCTAACTATAATTCTTCTTTTCCTTCTTCCAACTGAATATACACTATGTTTGTTGAAGAACCATATTCAGTTGTTGTGCATATCTTGCTAAGACACCTCCTCTCCTACGCAAAAGGGACACACGACCAGTTATGCTCGGAGCTAACTAAATCAACGACATAAATCATTAAGAAACTGCAGAGAGCACAAGTTCAAGACTGGGATACTCACTTTACAAGTTCCGGAAGGATGTTCTGTACGTTCTGGAGATGCGCAAAACACTGTCTGCAACATTCAAGTCTGCAAGCAAAAGCATCAATATCTCAGAATCCAGTACAACTCAAATCCAATTTGATTAAAAAGGGGATCAGTAGACGGGATAATACAGGAGGGACCTAAGAAAAATAAAAATAGGCTATGCTACCTCTCCTCTGCATGAAGATCAACGCCAACTGAGCGAGGTGCTGAAACTGTTGTACGAACTACTGTGCCAAAGACTGCTACCAGCTTCAGAAGCATTTGCAAAGAAAGACTAGCATGCCTACAAATGAACAAGGTTATGGGTATTCTACCAAATAAAGAGAAATTTCACATCAGAAGATGAGTTTTTCCAACTAAGTCAACATTGCCACTGCTCCGGATATAATAAATTTGGTTACAGAAACTCTAGCTGGGGTCTCTTTTATCCTCCTTGCCCGTTAGAGAAAAAAATCACAAATGTTGCAGATAAAAGTTACCTTTCTGCTTTGCTTTCCAATAATCCTAAAAGCACAGGAAGCAAGCTAGAAAATAGGTCCAACGTAATAACCTCCATCCTCTCAATGAGAACACCAACTACATCTGCTTGTACCTGCACAAGTAAAATAATTTTCAGAAAAAAAAAAAGTGGAAACAACACTGAAAATACTTTTGCACTGCAGCAACAAATACTCTCATAATTCCTTTAAAGAAAAAAGAAAAAAGATAACCAAATAAAAAATAGAAAACTGACAGAATGGTCAGGCAGTCTCTTCACAGCATTTATAGCACCCTTAACATCATTCCTTTCCCAAAAATGTCGCACCACCTGCACCAGGGAAATTACAGTTCTCTATGAGAAAGCTCAGACCAAGAAAACATTTACTGAAGGCTTAAATAGAAAAATACACAGAGGATAATGAAAATATCATGCAAAAAGAAGAACGGAAGAAAACAGAATATAACCAATGAAACATAGGCAACCCCTAGGATATGCTGCTTACAAAAAGATCTGACGACTCCAGCAAATAAAAAAACCGCAAGCAACAAAGTTTTGTATTTGATTGGAGTTATACATTAAGAATCATTTCAGAACTACCTGTAGCTTTGTCAGCCTGGACCGGAATGTACTCAGTAGCACATCATGGCTCTGCATAAGATTCTCGAGGGCATTATTATCATCCAAAGTAGGCTGCACTCTCACATCAATTTTCTGGTCAATAATCTGCAACATGGTGAAATCATTAGACTAATATAATGAAAGTGGAAAACTAGGTAGTGTTCAGCAATGCGCCAATGCCTGTTAAGGTACAAAATTTTTTACATAGCCAAACATACAACACAGAACAGTGTATATTCTGCCCCATCCCCCTGTACACTCAAACTAGAGGAAGACATTTCTAACTTGATATAAATTCATCTAATCTTAATCTATATAACAATGTCCCATAGGAAAGGTGCAACTCAAGACAATTGCGTCATTAATTTGAAGGATCAAACCCTAAGAAAGGGGGAAGGCAGTATGTACTACAGGAGACTGGAAAATTTTGATTAGAACATACATAAAAACCTATTGGGTATTACAACTACGTCGTATAGCATGTCCCTGGAGAGGACAAGTTTTAGCACTTCATGGAAAAAATAACTAACAGACAATTTTTCGCTACAAGGCAAACCCGTCAAATAGAAGAGGACAACTATGCCATCACCACTAGGAAAGGGCCAAAGCAAGAGAAAGAACGAAAGCCGCTCCTCTACGTTGTCTATTTAAGAAAGGAAGCAAAGTAATTTCTGAGTTTGTTCAATCCCATTAGTTGGGGTATCCGAAACATAAACTCCAAATTGGACAACTTTGGATTTTAAACAGCATAATCAAGGACAAGGTAAAATCACCTGGTTTATGCTTAATTTTGGCATATACTATCAGGGAGAAAATACGAGTAAAAGCATAAATACTTGAAAAATAAAAAAATTACTGTGAAGTAAAGAACACTATTAAGTAATTTGAGGTTATGAGTTGCTCATTTAGAGATTGTAGTCTTGGCAGAAATAAAAAGTCAGTGGCAGAATGAAGTGGTAAATTTCCGTTGCGCATCCATTTTCAAATTATATTGTGTCTCTATCCACTATCAGTGTATTAAAAGACTTAAATATAGAGCTTAGAGCTTTCTTTAAAGATCCAGAACAGCCACATCATTCAAAGATCAAGTAAAGATCAACTGACAAGGCCCCACTCAGGTTACATAAGATCCTTGCAGAAAGGAGGACAACTTTACCTGGGGCGAGGGAGTTTCAGCAGGCTCAAGAACACCACCACGAGCCCTATCAGGGGTGCAAATGTCATCCACGTCAATTTTTTCCTTTCCCTCAAACCTCTCAACCAAACTACGTGTCCTTCCATGCACAACTGCCACTGCCAGTGTGATAGCACAAATGTAAGGAAAATATTATGCTACTATCATTTCTGAGTAGTAATAATGTTAAATAGCAACCTCCATTGACAACTTTAACGGAATTTGCCCCTTTGCTGGAATCAATAGGCTGATCACCTAAAGAAATTGAAACAAATTTGATTTGAGGATTAGAACTCACCAAAGTAGGACTAGAAGTACTTCACAACATACAATGATTAATTGCTAAAGATTGACAGACCTGTACGCATAACAAGAAAACCAACATCCTAATTTCTTTAATGCTAAGAGAGGACTGGCTTTATATTACCAACAGCATATAACTATGTTAAGCAACATGGTTAAAATTTGAGAAGATAAAAAAAATCTCTTTTTTTTCAGTGGATAGCAGGGAACAGCATACTGTGTTCAGAGTTCTGGTTTCATTTATAATACACAGTCATGAAAAGAAGTCTTAAAGAATCAGTTTATAACTGGCACTAAAATCTATAAATACAACTGAACAATATGGCATAGAAGTAGGTACTTATGGCATTTAATACTTTGTAATCATTGAACTTCCCACGAAGAAAGTGAACTGATTAATAGTAGGTTCTCTTCTTTGACTTTACCAGCACATAGAGACACCGGTCAAGCTTCCCCATAACAACAGATTCACATAAAAGCAATACAGGAATGCATATAGATAGGTGCTGTAATAATAGAATGATAACAGTTGTAAGGAGACATGGTCCGGAGCATGTAGAGAGAAAGAAGAACTCTACATACTTGATGTTGTGGCTGGCAGTGAAGTTCTATCTATATTTGATTGTTTCCCCTCAGAAGAATCCTCAGCATTTGCATCAGCGAACAGCCCATTACGAAGGTTTAGATCCTTTCTACTAACAACAGGTTTTTTCACGTTATCAGAGGGCAGAGATTCAAGGGACACTGACATTCTTTCCATATCTAACCTACTGCTTGACTGCCTCCGTGTGTGAGGTGGCTTAGAATGCATGCCACTGCTGGCCTTAGCCAAGGAAATGGATTCCCTTCTAGACCCAATCGAATCTTTTCCAGGGCCATCTCGTGGTACTATGCTTGGCATGATAATAGATCTATTAACGGATGGCACATTAACTTTTGCCGGAAAGCTAGCTGCAGGACCACGCTTCTGGGTTCGAATAGTGCTGATTTCCTTGGATTCAGATGGAGGCAATGTTGCTGGAGGACTGTGCTTCTGAATCCTAATGCTGCTGATTTCTTTGGCATCAGATGGAGGCGAACTTGCTCTAGGATTCCGCTTCTGAACTCCAAAGATTTGGCTGGAATCAGATGGCTGTACAACCTTAGGAACTTCCACTGAGTCAGCTATCTTGGAACTCACGGAATTTACACCTGCAGCTTCAAAAGGGTCAAACATTGACTTTATTGCCAAGAAGTTAAGAGACAATTCTTGAAGGATGGAGAGGGTACACAAACACATAACAGAACTTACGGTCAACGTATATAGTTTTGATGTCCTTAGACTCACTATCTGGAGCAGTAGACTTAAGATTGGACTTCGACTTTACATGGCTTTCTTCCTTCTCCAAAGGACTTTCCTCACTCTCATATTTCAGCTCAGAGTGGCCATGCTGGTCTGGAGCCAATCTTGTACCATAAGGCTCCATAAGCTGATGCACAAATGGCATTTCATTATTTTTATGGAAAGAAATAATGGTTCTAAAATACAAACAGCAGACTAAAGACAAGTAAATAACAGAAATAACTGGTAAATACCGAAACATCTGCTATCCAAACTGCAACCGAGTTTTCATAATATGCGCCACCTAAAAGTTTCCCATCATGGATGCAAAGATCACCTAGTGTTGACCATCCCATATCAACTGAATCATGGCAAACTACAGGCTCCCATGAGTAAACCTGCAGTTGAAGAGAAATACCATCCATCTTAACAATTGTTTTTCTATTAACCAGCAAGACAAGAAATGAATGCTTCAAAGCCAGACCTTTAAGCTATCATCAAGTCCACAAAAAAGGGTTCTACCATCAGGGTGAAAGGCAATAGATCTCACTCCTGCAGCCTGAGGAAAGATTAAAAAAAAAAAGGACCATGCATAATATAGAAGAACTAACAATTTTCGAGAACTATGATCATATAGAAATTATCATATGAGAAAGATATATTTCAAAACAAAGTAGGTTCTAATTCCTTTCCCCTTTCTCTTCCAAATTTTGGACACTAAATACAGAAGAGTGAATGAGAAACATAATGAGAGAAGATGAATATCAATCAGATAATACATATGCTTACTGATTTTGAATAATGCAAGAGTAGTAGTGTAGTACAGAGCATATAAATATTTTCTTCCGTTACAATCGAAAAATTTTAGAACCTTATAAGGATGCGTAACTGATCACACAGAGCTGTTGAAGGACAACCACGAGGCAGATTTCAAATGATAAATTATTTTAAGGTAGACATCAAATATCCGAACTTCATTTCTCTACCAGTACAATTTCACAAGCGAATGGACGGAGTATATACGTAATGTGGGCTTTGAGCATATATACAAGTTTGCTTTGAGCTTTACACAGATTAATCACCCAAACTGAGAATGCTAGGAGATAAAACCTACTAAAAGATGCAAATGTATCGCACCTGTGTCAAAAGACTTAAAATCTACTTTTTCTGTATATCCCAATACCTATGGTGTTATGGGTTGTGGGCCAGATGGCAGTACAACAAGCTAGTAATTATCATAAATGTAATTTTTTTAGAACAGTGCTTACAGGCAGCTTTAAATATTCTTTAGTGTGAACAAAATAATGAGGACAAGTTTAACTACCTCACGCCTGGCAGAACCAATCATCTCAAATGTCTCCAGATCCCAAAATTTCACTGTTTTGTCTGCTGAACCTGGATTATATATATTACATTACTCCACTACTTAAGCCACGAAGTATGAAACAGAACATTGGCAGTTAATGTAAACCATCAGCATGTTTTTACCAGTTGCTAAAAGAAACTCGAGTGGATGAAATTCTATTGTACGAATATGTCCTTCATGGAACTTGAAATCATGCAAAAGCTTTCCAGCAGTCAGGTCCCACACCTTTACAGTAGAAATTGGTTTTAGAACCAAACAACACAGATCACAATTATCTATAAATTTCATTTTTCAAAAAATCCTAGCAGCAATACCTTTACGACGTTATCGAATCCACCAGACACTACCCAGCGGCCATCAGGAGTGAATCTTATTGTACTAATCCCTCGAGTATGGCCCTTATACGTGTGGATGCACCCTTTCTTTCTGATATCCCATATCTTTAGATTAGTATCCATGGAACCAGATGCAAAAAACTCACCAAATGGGTGAAACTCAACGGCAGTGCAATAGGATCTGTGCCCGGTAAGAGTGCGAACCACTACATTTTAAGAGCATTAACAACATCAAGAGTTGTATCATCATATTGGATTAATTTATAAGCATGGGCCAGACCAAACAGAGGACAGAGTTTACATACATCAAACAATGGAAATAAAATGTCAGATTTAACATACAGCAGCACTCAACTCACTAAGCAACAAATAGAATGACATACAAAATCAGTCAGTCGTCAAAATCCCATTGACAAGTTTGGCTGGAGATAAAAGAAAGAGTACACTAACTTTTAGTTTCTTCCAGATCCCACAGTTTTATGGCCCCAGAAGAAGATCCAGCTACCACTAAAACTTCTGCTGAATCAAAGGTTGCAGACTCAACCGGACTAGTGTGACCGCACAGGCTCTGCATCATCAAAAGGTTGGCATCATGCATTAAAACTTAAGAGCATGACAGTTTAGGCAGTATTTTCCCGGAAAGAATAAGCACGAGCTTCAGGAGATGTATTCAGCAGTTTGCCAATTTAAGGATATCATAATTTCCAAGTGACACTGTAACAAGATATACAGAGAAATTTTTACATCTATCACTCAACTACCATCATAACAGAAATCATAAAGAACAATGCAACTAATATAATAGAAGGCAAGATTGATTCTAGAGCGAGAAACAACCATGCTGCTCTCAACGTAAACTTATGCTTATGGCATTCCTAAGGACAGCTGTAAAAGTGGCTGCCAGACCTACATACCAGCATTCCTATGTCATTTATCGAGGAACCTCATTTTCCTCTAAATATCACAATAGTGCATTTACTTGAATGCATACAAAGAAGAATAAATTCAGTTGACATATACTAGGAAAATAACTCAATCTTCAATTGGAAAAATGGAGTCACAACGATCATTAGGCAAATTTGCACGAAACACGTGTCTAAAGCAGTGCACAGAAATACTGTCAAATTAGGCATTGCCATCTGTGAACTAACCGTTACAGATGTGGGCTTGCCGACGGACCAAAGATTTACTTTCTGATCATCTCCGCCTGTAATAAATACGCGGCAATTCTTTTTCCCAAAGCTCAAACAATTTACATTCCCCGCATGTGCAACAAATTCCTCTACATTACATACAGTCAAGAATGGACAATTTACCACAGAAAAATTATAGATGCAACTCATCACCTTAACAGCTCAAAAGCAAGTTGAAAGAATTATTATTTGGTTGGTACTGGATCCACCAAAAAGAAAATCTAGAAATATATCCAATGAAATCTCGATCTTCCAAATTGATTTTGAAATTTAAAAAAAAAAAATCATTCTTTCAATTCAATTCCGGGAAGAACGTAAAGAAAATAAATATAAAAGCAAGAGAGATTATCATAGCTATAGGAATCAAGACCACTGTAACAACTGCGTAAGCTTTCGAATTCCCGACAGAAAGAGATACACAGAAAGGAAGGCAAACAACAAATCTTGGTAAAGTTCTCAATTCCTCTCTCTTAACTGAATGGCCTTGAACCACGAAAATCAATACCGAATCAACTCAGATCACTAAATCCTTAATTGAAACCATAACTTACATTCCGCCACCGCGCATTCAGCTCCACCGACATGACATTCAAATTCCGCATACAAACAAAAACAGCAAACACATGTAGACCAAGAAAAAAGAAAGCGAAGAATTCAAAAGGATACGCAGCTTATATCCGCGTTTCTCCATTTCCTTACTCCAACTCCACAGTCCGATGCTCAAAATTTCGCCTCCGGCGCCGGCGCCCCGCCCATAAACCGATCGAGGCGCAGAGACAGAGAAATACAGCTTACAGCTACAACTATACAGACACTGATGGTTGTAAGTATAGACGATAAAATCTAGCGACAGAAGATAAGAATAGATTGCCCGAACGGTAACCGGAAAAAAGGGGGAAAGGAAAAAGGAAAATTTTCAGAACAGAAGCGAGTTTCAATAGTGGAAGCGAAAGCAGAAACAATATTTTTTTTAATATTACTTAAAACATTAATTTATTCCGTCGTGTGAATAATAACAATTCCGATTTTTTTATTTTCACCGACATGATTGGTAATTATATGCAGATACTGTAAATTCTTTTTACTGTCGCTGTAATAAGAACCAAGTGCTGACATGGACATTTTTACCGCGACAGATATGATTACCCAAATCTTTGTGCTGAGAAACCTGTCTTTTTTAATATTTATTTTATTTTATTTTATGGGATGAGATATATTTTGTCGGATTCTTTATATTTAAATGTCATATTATTATTTAACAGAGTAGTGATAAATATACATAAATTATATATATAATTAATTTTTTAGATATTTTATATTTAAATTAATTTATAAATATTAATTAATTTAAAATAAATTCAGATATAATATATTTATCCTTCTGCAATAATTTAGGAAAAAATTAATTTTTTCAAATTAGGTATCTGCAGATTTAGGAAAAGATTAATTTTTTCATAGATATCTACATATTCATCTCCAAATTAATTTTGTGGCTCTGTTTGGAGGATCTATCAAATTAATTTTTCAATCATATCTTTGAAAATATAATAGGGGCAATTTAGTAAAAAAAAATATAATTAGTAATAAAATCAATTTAAATAAAACCGGTTCAGTTCAATTTAAGATTTAAAAATATTATGTATGTACAATTATGTACATTTATCTTTTCCCATAGTTTTATTTGCCCAAGTACAACATCTAACGTTAATTTAGGTTTCAAAAAAACTACCTAATAAATTTCAAAGCACCATTAATCGAGACAAGGGAGACAAAGGTGCACTATAAGATTATTATGAGCTTGAGGACTTGAATTCCAATTCTATTTGCAAGAGGTATAATTTTCCCACCTTGTAGGACCACATGATCCTATATATGTATATTTAAATATAGGTAATTTGTCTCGTTGGGAACGCGTCACCCACTATATAGACATAATTAGCTCAAGAGTTATGACATTTCACATGGAACCCACGTATTTAAATAATTTAATTCTCAACTATTAGTGGTAATAATAATAATAATAAGCTAAAAATATTACTAGATTTGCAGCCCAGAAGAAACATATAATTATATTTGGTGGGTGATTTTGAGGTGCGTCAAATTGTTGGGGAATCAATGATACAACTCACTGCCAAGTGCCAACAAATTATATATGCATATCTTCGCAAGTGTGTCATTTTTTATTAATATGAAAGTCTATATACATAGTACTCAGTAATAATCCACATTACATACATAGAAAAACTAGGCAATCGAAATACCCCAATCATTTGTGTATTATTATATTAAT
This sequence comes from Monilaria moniliformis, assembly GCA_034509125.1. Classification (NCBI taxonomy): domain Eukaryota; kingdom Viridiplantae; phylum Streptophyta; class Magnoliopsida; order Caryophyllales; family Aizoaceae; genus Monilaria; species Monilaria moniliformis. The sequence continues at coordinate 39,769 of JAYDZE010546333.1, read as the reverse complement.
TTTTCTGCACGTTATTACCTTAATAAATACAATATCTAGAACATAATTATATATGTATGGTGGAATTTACATCTCTTAATTTTTACTAACAAACTCTTAAACTAAATAATACTAGCTATACAAAAAAAGAACAGATTCTCAAATCACGAAAAATGATATTTAATGAAAATTAAGATCGATCATAATAAGATTTTTACTGGTAATAATCCTAATTGATTATATTATGATTCCCAAGTCTATAGGAAAAAAAAAAAAAAAAAAACATATTTATGAGGAAAATTAGTGGTGGTGGTTCGTGCGTGGCGGCTGCTTCTGCTTTTAGTTTATTATTATTATCAGTTTATTCAGTTCGCCGTGAGAAGCGGGTTTAAGCCCACATGACGTCATGATACTGACGTCATCACTGTGGGGCCTATATTTTCTGATATTATTATTTCTGGCGAGGCTTGTTTCACGTCTGACGTGGCAAATGTTTTTACACGCAAAGAGGACATGCTAATGAAGATCGATGCAACGCGGAAAGATGTTTGAAGATTCGCGGAATGCTTCATTTTTCTTGACTTTCTTGATTTTTTTATTTTCCAATTTCTTTGAATTTCATGGAAAGTTCTATTCTTTCTTTTTACGTAGATAAGAAGAGTAGCATCACTCCTACTATCGTTCGTCCACTCAATTTCTATTGAATTTCCATGTCTATGAAATTTCCCCCCCTCTCTCTCTCTCTCTCTCTCTAAGAAATTGCCAAGAAAAGTCGAAAAAGTTCTCTTCGCCAAGAAAATTTGGCTTTTTTCAAAGAAGAATGTGTAGAAGGAAACAAGCAAATTCAAACATATATTATAAAACGCATTAATTTTCAATTAGTTCGGCGAGCAATACATAATGGTCACGAATTTAGATTTATATCATCTGGGTTTGATTTTGTAATTGAAGTATTCAAAAATATATGAATTCTCTCGGAAAAAGTATTAATATACATGTGTGAGAACAGATATGGTACACATTATTTACGAGCACAAATTCAAAATAATATTGATATATAATTTTGAAGATCTTGATAATAATTTATGAGATATAAAAGCAAACAAATGCTAATGTGAAATATATGTCAATGGTGCTTATGATAGTTGATCAAAAACTATATGTAACATATCACTTCTCTTACTTATATATATACATGCATAGCTACATATAATTAGTGATCATATCATTTTTTAGAGAATTTATATAATTGTTTATCATGGATCATGCTAAATTTCATGGTTTAAATACGACTTTAGGCTTCTTATTAAGGGATTTTCATAAGTTTTTTAGTTTTTTTTTGTCAGAAGAGAAAAGGGGACCTACTTTATTGTAATAAATAATCATCCTTTGGAAACTTCATAATTTTGATAACTTAAAGATTCATCATCCAAGCATGTTAAAAACAATTCTGCAAGCTTGGTAGTTGTACACTTTGAATAACTTGTGTGTTTCTCACAAAAATAAATAAATAACATGTCTTTATAGTTAATCCCAAATTGAGTGGGAAAACTGAAGAGTGTGTGTGGCTTATAAAATGATTACTCAAATATGAAAGCTTGTTTGAATTTTGAGATTGAAGTGTTGATTTGTAATCGTGAGGGTATTTCCAAATTTTTTAAAAGCTATATAACTAACTCCAAAACTATTTCACTATGTAAAATAAAACTTTATAAGCTTTATAGAGCTAGTTTACTGTTCTCTTCTCGATCAGTGGTAGATGGGGGTCGGAAGGGGGTGACCGACCCCTCTGACGGCTAATTTCCCCTTAAGGTCGCCATAACACCGTCATGGTCGCATCTTTGTCCGGATGGCTGAATTTGTAGGAGTGAAACTAAAAAACAGAAGTGTAACTCTGTGAGAGAAAGAGAGAGATGAAAGTATTGTAAGAAGAAACAAAAATTTTGGACACATTGGAGATTAATTATATTTAATTTTTTATCATTTTATTTCACTTCCTCCATATTTTAGTTATGGATCCGTTACTGTTCTCGATTAATACTTATCTAGAATAAGCAAACCCAAACCCACTTTCAATCTTAAAAAAAAAAAGAATAAAAAACCCACTTTCTAAATCTAGAAATACAAGTTAGTTAAGACCAATTCCAATAATAAAACATGAAACGAAATTTTAAGTAAAGGGGGTGCAAACTGTGAGATGCCCTCCGCAGTAGTGTGTGGCCACCCTTTGAAACGGTCAGCTACACGATTGATACAATCTTGTTATCTAGTCCTTCCACATTATTTCCTTAAATAACGTTGTAAGATAATAAAAAAAACATTAAAAAACAAAAATCCAAGTACCTTTAGCCAGTCAAAAATCTTTCTTTTCACATACTGTCTCCCCTTTATATAATCACATCCATTCCACCTCTCTTTCCTCATTCCATCATCACTAAACCTCTCCATCTCCCTATTTCCATGTCCAAAATCTCCAGATTCTTGATCAAGACCAAAACTTTACAGAGATTTCACAACCCTTTTCTGAAGTAGATTAAAACCCAGTTTGAATTATGATCTTCAACATTCAACAATCTTAAAACCCAGCTTTTCTCGATCACGCAATCCAGAATCTTGCCAAAAACGAAAAACTTGATTTTTTTTGTTTCGAAATGGAGAAGGTTGGAGTTCCGGAGAAGAAGACTGTGATAACTGTGTTAACTGAGGGGAAGAAACTCGCGAATGAGCTGAAGAGGCAGCTTGACCCCACTACAACTTCAAGAGAGTCCTGCGATGTTTTGGTGGAGAGCATTCTCTCCTCGTACGAGAATGCAATAACGCTTCTTGCTCTAATCGGAAACGGCGCTTCTTCGCAGATTGCCATTGGGAAGCTATCTGAGCCGTCGATTTCGATCGAGGGCTCTCCCAGAAGTGAAGGGTCTGATCACAACTCCAAGAAAAGGTAACTTCTTTTTGCTTTTGATTTTGGGAAGTTTCTGAGCCGTCGATTAAGGTTGTTGAATGATTTTGTGATTTAATTTTGTTGCTTTTATGTGTAATTTAGAAAGACTATGCCGAGATGGAGTGAGCACGTGCGTATTTGTTCTGGGGCAGGGGGTGAAGCCCAGCTTGATGATGGCTATAATTGGAGGAAATATGGGCAGAAAGATATTTTGGGGGCTACTCATCCAAGGTTAGATATGAAGTTTTGTTTATTACATTGAATTATTGTTTCTTAGACTTTGAGTTTGAGGAGGGGTGTTTTTTGATGATGAAGTCACTTTTGGATATGTTGTGAGTGATCCAAGGTTACAGATGACTTTTGATTATTACATGAGGTTTTGACTTTGAGGGTGATGTCATTTAAGGACATGTTGTAGTTGTGATGATCCAAGATTAGAGATGAAGTTTTGATTAGTCCATGATTCATTTTTCTTTTATTCTTTTTTTTCTTTTTGTGGGGAAGGGGGGAGGTTTTGACTTTGAGGGTGTGAGGTTTTGATGATGAAGTCATTTTGGACATGTTGTAGTTGTGCAATCTGACTTTGTCATCAATGAGGAAAGCCAGAAAGGTGTTACCTAATTCCATCTATAGCTAAATCATTAAATTCTTTTGAACAGAATATTTAGCAAGTTGCTGCTTCTGTTGTTTTAAATATGCCACTTGCTTAATTTAGCAGAAATCTTGGACCTACACACACAGCCTTATGATAAAGTACATTAATTTCATCTAAGCCACTTGCTTTGTCAAGATTTGCTCTAGTGCATGAATATACTTGATATGGTTTCCTTGGTCCCATAGGTTGACCGGTTCGATTTCTCTGTTACATTTTAAGTTTTACTTGTTACGTGCATTTATTGTTGATCATTGTAGGCAGTAGAGTTATCCTTACTTTTTGTCTGAATGTATGTTGATTTTCTTGCTCGAATGGCTTTTGCAGGGCTTATTACAGATGCACTCATCGCAACACACAAGGATGCTTGGCTACGAAGCAGTTGCAACGAACAGACGAGGATCCGACAGTCTTTGAGGTCATATACAGAGGGAAGCACAGCTGCAGGCAGGAGCGGCTGAGGCTGAACAAGGAAAGGAAAGAACAGGATAGCCTAACGTGTTCCAAACAGGGAATGCTCGTTAGCAATGGGTCGAGCCTCGTTAAAACTGAAAACCGGGATCTAACTGATTCCAAAGAGGAGGAGGATCTTCCAACCTTCTCCTTCCCTTCCACTCCAATTGAGTGTGAAAATGTGGAACCTCAGTTCTTCTCAGAGCCTAATAGGTTCATCACAACGAGCTACTCGCCCTCGTTCCTATCCCCAGCCACCTCCGAATCCTACTTCTCGCCATCACCATGCCTTGTGAATGATTTTGGCATTGGCCACAGCTTGCAGAGCTCGGAATCAGATTTTGGTGAGATCATCTCAAATCCAACACCAATCACAGACTTCTCATTGGGAGATTTAGATATCTCCATTGATGCGGTGGATTTCGATTCTCACTTCCTCGATGCCCTCGAATTCTTCTAGAGATCTCACAATGCAGTCGAAATTGTATCCTAGTGATCCTAGCCAGCATCTTAAAAAATATAAGTTGTTTATAATTGATTGATAGCAGAAAGAGATGATGCTGAGCAAGAGATTTTTTTTCAAGAACTAGGTAGATTTCAAGAGTAACTTGTAATCACTCTTTTTTCTTGTTTTCTCTCTCTAGTTGGCCATTTCGATTTTTTCTTACAAATGTAGTAGATTTTAGTCCTGTTTGAGTCTAGAGTTGCTGATATTCTTGAATTAAGATCGATGCTTTGTGTCTTTGTTTTTAGATAAATGAAGTATTTGAGTGAACTTTGTGTGATGCACGCGAACGTGCATTATTTAGGTATGAGAATGGGACGGGTAAAAGGTAATCGATAATCACCAGTACAGTATGATGCACGATAATCATTGTTGTTCAAGAAATTAACAATATACAATCATAATCGAATTCAAAATAACAAATAATTTAGAGTTTGTGGCACATAATAATACAAAATAATATATATATTGCAACACCAAGACAAACTGAATTATTTGTAACTTGTGAGATGAAACTAACATTAAAATTAAACTAAAAGCTTATTTAAAAACAGCCCGAAAACCAAAAACGGCCCAAAATCAATAATTGGGCTGAAATCTGAATGCGGCCGATTTTGCATGTTTGTTTGCACAACTGTAGGGATTGGTTATACTGCAAATTACAGTTAAAAGAAAAGCGTGAGAATCCTGCATTTAACGCACTAGCGGAGTTAGGTGAGGTCGGGGTGTCGGCCGACCCCACCGCCGGCCTTAGAGAACTGCCGGAGACGCCTTACATCGACCGCCATCCCCACGGCGTCAGGCAGCGCTCCAGCCCTTCTATTCATAGCTGTACCTGTACTGCTTCTTCTTTTTTAAAAAATGGACTTGAAATTATTGGGCCTTTTAGACTCTTCTTTAAAGTTTACCCCTCTAGCCCAGCCTAGTAGCCCATGTTCTTTTTATCAATTACAAGCTTAACCCCTAACCCAGCCCAGTAGCCCACCTTCTCTTATTGATTTACAGATTTTTAATTATAAATTTTTGTTTTTGCTTTGAGATTTTCTGTTTATGAAAAAAATACATGTAGACCAAATTTCTTTTTATTGTAATAAGCATGACTATTTGTGTAAGTGTCATGCTAATACTTGTTATGTGTCATTTAGTCTTCGAACAAACATAACTATCAAATATACTTTTATTTTATTATTGTTAAAAGATTCATGATATATATAATATATTTATCATGTCATACTTGGCTGAAAAATAAGGGAAGGAAAAACTTTGTGCTTAGTTTACTTCCTATTATTGTTATGGTAGAAATGAAATGTTTACCACTATTCTTAATGAAAGAATTTTGAGTCATTTTTAGAATATGGATATTTGTAGGAGCCAACTATGCATGCAATAGAAGATAATATTATTTAAATTGTAACGTATTTTTGTAAAAAAAAATAATTTAAATATTATATTTATTGTCTCGTCCAACTCCACGATGATCAATTCCTGGATTTGCCATTGATTTCACGTATAAAGTAATTGCATTTGCATTGAAAATTTATTGCACTTGAGAAAATAAATTTTTTGTCCATCCAGAATTCAAACATGCATTCATCCACCAAGAAAGATACATTCACGGTAGATATATGCAATGTAAAGGCTGAAAATGGTTCTCGCGACAAGAACGGTTCTCATTTGAACTTCTCCCTATATATATCTACTCTGGTGCGATGGTTATGTCTGAATGAAGTTTCTGAAGGAGGGATGCAATCTCAGCTGATTTCAGGAAAGTATTATCAACAAAAAATATGCCATTGATGTCTGAATTCTCCATTGCAAAAATGTGTGCTTCAATCACATGTACTATGTGTGCAATTGGCACTTTGGACAGCAAATCCTCCACACATCTCAAACCTTTGTACAACGTCCCATTATCCATGGCTTGTGCAATCAGCAGAGCCATGCTCGTGGAGGCAAAAGACTGGACTGTTTCGCCTTTGACCAGCCCACATGCGAGGCTCACCACATCTATCCCTCTCCCGTCGTATCGGGCCGCCTATTTCTTGGACTGCGTCGCCTTTTATGGATGACGCCGCTATCACGGAGTTCATCATTTTTGATCTAATGCAGCTTTCAACTATGATCTTCATGTTAGAAATTCATGTTATCATCCAATGACTACGTAGCGGAAAACATACATACATGAATTACAGTTCTATATTCATAACTTAATTCATGTGGTTGAGCAGATATTTCATAACAGTTAGAACGACTTACTTGTTGTGCAATCTCCTGAGCAGTTAATCGGAATCTGCAGATGAATTCACCACTATCAGTATCCACGTGCACTTTTGATCCGATACAGGAACTATTCCAGGCACAGCAGTTCAATACTTGCATATTGAGTCCGACGTAAATACTGACATCACCACGACATAACTAAACCAACAACTATTTGTTATATTACTTAGGATTCTCAAAATTCGGTCATCGAGAATTAAAAAAAATAAAATAAAATAAAATAAAATAAAAAAATCTAATGCTTATTATTAATAAATGTAGCTTAATAAAATGTATTCTTACAAAAAAAATTAAATTCTAATGCGAACTTTTTTTTTTTTTCCTTTTAAGAGAATCAGTCTGTTTTTTTTTTTTTGCTAATGTATGGGTGACAAATGCTGTGGGTATCGATTTTTATCTTAATAATTTAGCTTCTGACATGTGTACACAAAATCAACGTCTTTAACAATAAAAGCAAACTGGATTATCTTTTTATGTACTTAAATTTCAAGTGGCAGATTTATAAGACTTTGTTGTTATTGACATGTCACGCTTTTATTCAGCTGCATATCACTATGCAATAGGAAATCATTTATTTGATAAATCATTATCAACTACCCCGGATAATGTATGCTGCTTTTATAAAAGTGTCTTGAAAAAAAAAAAAAAAAACAGAGTGGAAAGGACTGAATAAAAAACAGGTAGAATAATCGTAATGTGATGTACATATCAATAAGAATGACCAGAAAATACGCAATACTAAAATAAATGATATTTTTTAAAATTGGCTAGGGCTATTATTGCACAAGATTGAAAAATTTAATTGAGCCACTCTCTCTCATCGTAAGATACAATCATACAACTGTTTTTTTCGAAAAGAATAATGTTTATAGTGTTTTGGTAATTGTCACACAAATGAAGACGGCTTTCGAAATCTAAATAAGTGATAAGCTTTAATAATAATGGATAGGAAATGTGGGATGTAACACATTTGAAATTGGCTAAGCATTGTGTATGAGAATAATAATTGTTGTTTTATATTTTTGGGACTTTATATAAATAAATGCACAAAGTCTAAAGCTTATGGCCAACTATTAATGTCGGATCAAATATTCGGATCTCGGCTAGAAATTGGCAGCCCAGCACTTTTCCTTCTGATTTGTGGGTTTATAATCCAATTTGGAAGCCCATATTGTTTCGTCGTGCCCAAATAACATGAATTATTTTATTTTTATTATTTTTGTATGATAAAATGATGTTTCCTATTTAAGTAACAATTCATCAGATTTTAGTGGAGCCTCACTGAATTGAACACTGCAATTCCTAATAACAACACAAGAGAATCAATCAGGACGTGGATACTCAACTTCGATTCATTTAAGATCATAATTTGCAGGATTTTTTTTTAATTTTTTTTTTGTTATGTATAACTTTCATTTTCTTAATCCCACTTCAAACCAACAAAGTAAAACATTAGAACCACAATTTTTTTTACAAAACCACATCAATTTATTGAACAAGGTAAACCATGTCGGATAGATTTACTTTGGTCAAATTGGTAAATCTCTAACCGTATTATCCACGGATTTCAAATTAGTTCGAAATTAATAGGTTTACCCAATTGATGATAATCCAATAAGGTTAGGGCTATAAAATTATACCTCGAAAAAAAGTTCAACCCGAATAATTCAAATAGAATAGCCCGCAATCCAATAGGGTTGGCCCTAAGATAGCCCGAGCCCCATAAAGTCTACTCGAAAATTAGTGAATTCTCATTATTTAATTTTCAAATTTTAGAAAGTTAGTATAATAAGATTTTTTGTCAAATGTATGTGAAAATGCATTTTAATATTCAAAAGTTATATTTTTCATTTCACTTTTCTATATTTTTCCATAACATTTAATATACAACGTTTGGATTCAAAAAGTAAAAAACGGTAATCATTTAAGAAAAATGTATGTTTGTACTTCTGCAAGAGTTACATAGTTGGGGAATCAATGAAGTTTCCCACGTTACTAAGGAATCTCATAGGATGATTTACGAAATTAACAGCTAATTCAAAACATAAGAAATTCGAAACCTAGGCAAGCTCATACGACTTCGAAGTTGACCTTGTTGTGCAAGTCTTCTGTTTGTAGACGAGGGTAGCCCTGCAAAATCGGTACCCGTGGATACCCACACCCAAAAATCCGGTATGTCGCCCACCTGCACTCGACCCGATTCAAGATTCGGGTACCCAAAAAATCTGATGTTGTTACCCGCACCCAAAACTTATGTGTATATATATATATCTTTCGTTTCCGTGGTCATTGGTAAGGTTTTATCACCTTATTTATGATCTTACGTGGTCAGGTTTCATGTATAGCTCGCAGGTGATGTTATACGAAAAGGGCCTGCACAAACTTGTGTAGCCTTATTAGTTTTCTAATCTACTTCTTAACGAATGAACTAAGTAACTTCCTGCTTTGCTTATGAGGGGATTTTTTTCATAATCCAAAATCCAAATACAATCCAAAATCACTATTCAATCATTTGTCATCACAATCCAAAATCATCATTCAATTATTCATCTTCACAATCATTATTCGTTATTCAATCACGATGTCACCTTGGACCGTTGCCACCACTGGACTGCCTTCCCCCAACATACTTGTTGGCCGAGACACCATGGCACCCGGTGCCGCACGCGGTACCCCACTGCACTCTGCATGCAGCGTCGAAAACCAATGTTGACTGTTGCGCCTAGGATAGCCGTGGGGTGGGGCTCCGCGGTTGAAAACCGTGGCCCGGATTTCGACGTTCTTCGTGTTCTTCAAATAATTCTTATCCAACTACAAAAAAGTACAAGAAAAAGACAACAAAAAACTGAATCCTAGTCTACCACAGTCAATCCACGTGGGTTCACAATGATTCAAAACAACGGAAAATTAAATTTTCATACATTCATCCACGGATTTGAAAAATCAAGGATATAAGCAAGAACATTTGAAATTAAGCAACACAAATTTCGAAAATCATAGCCTGTGATCAGGCTCTGATACCAATTGCTAGGAAATTATTGAAGTTTCCCACATTTCGGAGAATCTCATAGGATGATTTGTGAAATTAACAGCTAATTCAAATAATTTTTAACCCAGAATACAAATTGACATATAGCAGAAAACACAATAAATTCAAAACCTAGGCATGCTCCTAAAGGTTCGATTTTTACCTTGTTTTGCTGGTCTTCTGTTTGTAGACGAGGTTCTGCTACTCCCATCACTCCACCAAAAAATCTACTTTAGATCTTCTAGCCAATTCCCTTATTCTAGAGTTTGCTTAATGTGTGGGTAATAATCTATCAAACCCTAATAAGCTAGTGGAGATAAACCAAACTATAGAAAAGTGCAGAGATAAAAAGAGAGAATGGTGCTCTGTAGCTTGTGTGCATGTGTTGTAGTGTTTTACTTTTTAGTTCTCCATAATTATTAATAAAATACTCATGGGCATGGGTTAAGGATCCAAGGAGAATTGGATTGAGCCTATGTAATGAGCTTTTAACTTAATTAAATTGAGCTCAATTTAATTATAAGTCCATTAGAACATTAATTAGTGTCACTATAGTAATTAATATTGACTTACTCTGAAAAGCGAATAATATAGACTCCTTTTAATTGAATTTATTTCACGTTTTTAAGATATTCAATATTTATTAATTAATTTAAGTTTGCTAATTAATTTTTTTAAGAGTGGTATAGTTTGAAACCTCATTTATTATATCGGAATAAATTCCAACTAACTAGGTTTCGCATAATAAATCCTTAATCAAACACTTCTTGGGGATATTATTAAATCAGCGCTCCGAGACACGATTCTATAAAGTAATACTACTACTTCTCCTCGAATATTTATTACCACTACCTAGCATACCAGAATATAAGGTTACAAAAAAATCCACACCTTCTAATATATCATAGTATAGTGTATAATCAGTACTGTATGCTTAAGATTACTTATATTGATTGAGAAATAAGTAATTTACGAGATCTCATACTTCATTTAACCAGGAAGGAAGTACTTGTCTCACCGTGAATCCAATTCAGTGTTATACGATACTAGTATCATCAGTTAGATAAGATAAACAATAACTTCGTGCTGACACTGTAACCTTTCACGATAGATTGTCTAGGTCTATCTAGGTTGTGGACTTGATTTTCTTCTATAAGGAACCGATTGAAAGATCTTCTATAGCCAGAGGTCCACCATTTGGTATACAATGTAGAATAATAACTTATTTGCTTATTTCTTATTATTTGCTTAATAAATAAATAACCATACTAATAAAGGCAAACCATTTTACAAAATAACTTCTTTTCAATAATTTGGGAAATAAGGTTTTATAAATATAAAGCAACTCAAAGTACGTTTTTCATTATATACCCTAACAATTTCTTTATTACAAACATATAATTATCAAGATATTATATTAATTAAAAATTTATAAATATTTTGAGTCCGATTGGCCCGACAATTAGCTCGTAACCCGATAATTTGGGCTTATAGTTGAAAATTTCTAGTTCGAAATAATTACAACCCTAATGAATCGTAATTGAATAGCCCGACAACCCGATAAGATTGACCCGATTAACATCTCTAGTATTATCTCATTTTAAAATTGTGATTTTTTATTTTATTTTTGTGATCAAAATTTGGTGTGCACCTTTTCTCCATTTTGTAAAATAAAGATTTTCTTTTGAAGGGAAAAGAATGAATATTGAATTATAGAAATAAGGAATATTTAGTTTAAATATAATAAAAGTTACTTCCTATTTCCGAAACATAAATTCGGAAGTGGGAAAGCGCTTATTTCCTCAATCGAAGAGGAAAAAAAAAAGAAAAAAAAAAGAAAAGTAAGGGAAAGAAACATGAGTAGAGTGCTGTGCAAATTCATTCTATCATCCTCTATCCCTGCTACTCAGCTCCGCTTCGCCCCTCTTTGCACCGCCACCGCTTCAAGGGCTTCGCGAATGGCGGCTGAAGCTTCTTCTTCTTCTTCTTCGTCTTCACCTTCTTCTCCTTCCGCCGCCATCGATTTTCTCACTCTTTGCCACCGTCTCAAGGTAACTGTTTCTGAATTTCTGAATCAATGCGTGCTTAAGTTTGTAAATAAATTGTATGTAATTGGCAGCCAGAGTCGGATTTCGGGTGGAGAAATTGTCTCCTTCATTCACTAGAAAACATCGTAAATTTGAATGTATTCCTCTGTTATGATCTGGCTGTGACTGGAACGGTTGCTCCTCTATCTTCGCTTGTCGTCTCGTAAGAATTCTGATAGAGCGTGTTTTATATGCAGTAGAAAATAGAGCTGCTATTTATAATCAACAATGGAATAGATTGCATTGTGATTTCGATTCGATATATTTGATAAGAAGGTAAGTAGATCATTTGGTTATGGAATTTCTTTTGTCAAAACATGAAGTTTGAAGGAGATACACTGGGATTAAAGAAGAATTACTTATTGGACCAATGGTTTCAATTTTTAGGCGTTTATGTTTTTATTTCAATGGATATGCTGCTATATGCATCATTCTATTACCTAAATTAAAATTTGAATCTATTAGCATAATGTATGATATTCTTTTTGCAATCTTACCAGACGACAAAGCGAGCAGGATGGATAAAAAAGGGGGTTCAGGAACCAGAATCTATAGCTGATCACATGTACCGAATGGGATTAATGGCTCTTATAGCTTCTGATAATCCCAGCGTCAACCGTGAAAAGTGAGCTATTTTGTACAATTGCTCATATATTTTATTATGTATATCGTGTTATAAATTTTTACATCATTTACCTTGTGAATCTCAGGTGTATTAAAATGGCAATTGTGCATGACGTTGCTGAAGGTGAGGGATTCAATATATAAAATTATAATTTACAATGTATATATGTTAGGAATAGATTGCATCAGAAAATGTGGATGCTTTTGGTTGCATTCAGGAGAAGGAGCAAAGACACTTTTTGAGGACTGTCTAACAAACATTGCATCAAACTTTATATTGTGGAATACTCTGAATCTCATTTTAGCAATTTTTCTGATCAACTGCAAAAGATTTCATGTTTGGCTCCGGTGTATAGCTATAGTTGGTGATATCACTCCTTCTGATGGGGTTCCAAAGGAAGAAAAGAGCCGACGTGAGCAAGAAGCATTGCAGAAAATGTGTGAACTACTTGGTGGAGGTGAACGAGGTATGAGATAATTTAGTCATCTGTTGTTGCTCTATTTGAACTTAATTTATGTGATAGCATCTTGCTCTTATACCAGTTTACTGGCTGTAATATGTTTGCTGCAGCTCAGGAGATTAAGGAATTGTGGATGGAGTATGAAGAGAATTCTTCTATGGAAGCTAAGGTTGTGAAGGACTTTGACAAGGTAATATGTATACATGTATACAGATATTTATGTGAAATGGGATATTTTCTCAATGTGGTGTCATTTGCTCAAGGCTCAGAGTTCTAAAGTGTGCTTATAACAAGTAAATAGTGGTTGAATTGGGTGCATTTCTACGAGTAACTTTACCACATTTATCATCTGATTCATATTGCATGCTCATTATTGCAGAAGTGATGCATCAAAAGTTTAACACAAAAACTTCGGTTTTGGTAGTCGTTTGAGTGCATGGTCAGTTGGGCATTTAGACTGCTCCATTGATTAAGTACTTAAGTATTATACCATTGATAACTTGGCAAGTGCTTGCTTATCTGCTTAGTTCTATGATTTTTCAATCATCTGAAATTTGGAATTCTTTGCAGGTGGAGATGATACTGCAAGCTTTAGAGTATGAAACTGGTAATTCATCATGCCCTAGTAATCCAAGTATCTTTCTGATGTGAAGTTCATTATTATGGGATCTTAATAAAGCCAGTCTTAGAAATGTTGCATCCCCTGTCTCGATTAGAGTACAACTTGCTATTTTTTTTAATACATACATGAAATGACATCTGCTACAACTATGTGATGCTCATACTTATCCCTACATAATGTAGCATTTCTTTGCGGATATAAATAGATGTTTGATTTTAATTGGTATATAGTTTATCTTCGCAAGGCCCCATGACTTCCCAAAACTGTTCTATTTTCAATCTCCTTGCATGTCAAATAAATCATGGAAGCTGGAGAAAAGCTCTATTACATTCATTTGTATGAGATAGATACATCATAACAATTTGCAGGCAACTAAACCTAAATTTGTCACAGTAGAAAGTTTGCATGGGGAATAAAAGCTTGTATAATTTGAATATCTGTAAGTGAAGTAATATATCTAATTAGCTTGCATTTCCCTATCTGTGGTGTCACTCTGTTGCCATATACTAATGGTGGTTCTAGTCAATGAGCATGTAGTTGGTACATGGGAACCAATTACATGCTGAAAAGAGAAAGGAATCCCCTCCCCCTACCCCCAACCAAAGAAAAAGAAAAACTAAATAAATAAAAACAATTCTTTCAACTGGACATCAGCTTTACTTTAACATAGCAGTGTCTTTCTTAACATTTAGTATGCCCAATCATGAACTCAAGTTTTCCCAAAGATAAATAATAAGCTAGTAATATTGCGCTTTAACTAATTTTTGTTGAAATTGAGCTTTCATGGTATCTGTTTCCAATTATAGTTGTGCGACTTAAATGTCTTGATATCAGAAAAACTTAAAAAACTCGAACCTTTTCTTATATGCAGAGCAGGGGAAAGATTTGGAAGAGTTTTTTGAGTCAACTGCAGGTGCACCCTATTTCCCATATATATTTTGTCAAAACTCAAGCTGTAGTATATTACAAATTAGCAGATTCACTGCATTGATGCATGCACGGATATATTCTTGGATTAGAGTAAATAAAGTACACGCATATATGACAGAGCTATACAATCACATAAGTAATGGGATAGAACAGTTTTCTGCATTTAGCTGCTTTTATAGACCAGCAATTTCTATGGACATAACTCATAATATTTCTTGTAACTTTTCTTCCTATAGGGAAGTTCCAAACAGATCTGGGAAAAGCTTGGGCTCTGGAAATAGCATCAAGGAGGAAAAAACACTAACAACTTAGCTTAAAACATCGTCGTGCCGAATGAGGATTTTGGAGGCAACTTCTTTCTATGTAGGTGAAGTCGTGAGCTTTTCACATTCAAACTGCCAGTGATTTTAGGATTTGAGTTTCCAGACAGATTGGGATAATAAATAATATTCTGATATAATTTTTAAATTTCTCCTTCTTTGTTCTTTGATTGGGATAAACAAATATAGGCCATGATGTATTATCATTTTGCAAGAATGACATCTTCTTGTTGTTCATTCTGGTATTACGAATTGATGAATATTTCTAAGCAACGAGATTGATTTTTTTTATTTTACGATAAGCAAGAACTTAAAAAAGGTCATATGTATAGAATGTAGATACAAATCAATATAATTGAAGATATCTTCTTTGCCATATAAAGAGGCTAGTGCATAGACAAGGTAATCGTGATAAAATGTAAGTTGCCTTATTTGCTTGTGGCCATTTAGAATAAACAGAGAAATCAAATAAAAAAATCATAACTTTTTCCTTTATAGTCTTTACATTCTCCACTATATAAGCACACATATAGGCCAACAACCTCAAAAACATATACTCACCAATAAAAAAGAAAATGGTCATCTCCTAAGCGTCCTGCTCTTTCTTGCAAGTCATTTTTTTACTACATTTGATGTCAATTTTTTGATCTTCTTGTTTGTTGTTTGGATCCATACTTTAACAAAATTTTAGATTGTGAATTAAAAATAATATTGAAATTGATAATAAATTGGTTTTCATTTTGCAGTTCCTACTAGCGAGGCTGGCATTGAGAGAAGCATTAAGCAAGAATTATGCAAATGTCTTGGCAATATCAAGTGTAACAGGGCCTACGAATTTTGATGCAGTTGGTCGTGCTGCTCCAAATACTCTCTGCTGTTCATCTCTGTCAACCTATTTCCATCCATAAACAAGTGTTAATAACAATCTTGTTTCATGTCATCATCCAAAACAAGATAGATCGATCTTCCAACCTACTAATGGTGCGATCCTTGGCGAAGCCTAACTCATTGTCCACGCACATCTCAGAGACGTCGCGTCTCATTGATGTCGACAAGCTTGTAGCATCAGATATTGTCACAACGTTCTCAAATAGTTCCATTGGAGTACCTTCTGCAGTGCACAATAATCTAGCTCGATTCTCATACATCACCTGTACATATGAAAGAGTTAGAAAAGTAAATGATTTTGCTTCTATACTTGAGACCAAGTATAATCCAATGATGCAACAAAATGAGTCAAGGACTGACATCAACTAAGGTCACAAAGCGGTATGCTGCAGTCCTATTGGCGGGCCCGAAAATAGGAACGCCTTCCACAGCCAATGTATGAAATTTCTCTGTAAAAATGGTTATTTCAAGTTGCTAGAACAGTCCGTTGAGTCCATACATAAACTGCTTCAGCCCATTACAAATACTAATACTGGAAATCTTGAAGAAGGTAATGGCTTACTGAATAACCCGAAATAGTCTGCAGCTCCGAGCGGCCTATCACAGAGCTGGTCGAAAGGGAAGTAGGCGCAGCCGTTTGCACCCAACGGAACCTAACAAGTTTACAAGCACCATTATAAGCACATATCAGCAACACCCTTAGATAGGCTTTGCATGATCTACCTGCAGTTTTCTGCCCATAACGACCTCAACCTCTTCCGGAGCAGCCACCTTTTCCCCGATCAACTGTCCAAATTTCTGTACAAGAACGTCGGACAAATGCTTTCCTACAAAGTAGAAACCTTGCTCTGCCTGGAGTTATAGTAAACCAATCAATGCATATCTAAAAAATTGGAGGCGGACTCCTGTGAAAATAAATGTCACTTTTCTTTACGATAATTGGCACTTTTAGTTTTATCTATCTGTCAGCAACACGTGGACATCCTCACGGGAGTCTTTGCCTAAAAATTAGTTGGCTTAAGATATGGAAAATGTACCGATGTCATTTTGCGGTAGTCCAGGTACGAACCAATCTGATGAACTACACATCTCTCCTACATGAAAACGGATTCTAGAAATTAAATACATATTTTGGTAGTGAATGAGAGAATTCATGCATGAATGCACCTTGAGAGTGGCAATGAACGGGAGAAACAGGTCCCTCTGCAGCCCTCCTTCGTACAGCCTATCCGGAGCTCGATTCGAAGTAGCAACCAGAATCTGTAATGGTGTTTAGTTACTGCACTACTCATGAAGAGGAAGAGGCACGAGATGTTGGAATCACTTACAACGCCGTTGCTGAACAAATGTGCGAACAGACGATTTAGGATAAGTGCATCGGCTACATCAGTCACCTATATAGAGAACGGTTACGCCAGAGTCACTAGGCTATAAGCATGCCAACAAAATGAACACGCACCATAAACTCATCGAGGCATAACAAGATAGATTCGTTTGAGAGCTCCCCACCAACGATTTCTAGAGGATCTGCAACACCTCTATGCTTCTGCAAACGAGTACCAACTTGAGACCTTCAGTTTCCATCACAACTGAATGCATTTCTTGCCAATAAGCCTAATTCATTGCTACTATAACTAGCAAAACCATTATACTAACAAACACAATCAAACTACAATCTTTTCTTTTATATATATGTACCTGCAAACGGCTGTGAACATTTAGCATGAAGTCATGGAAATGGATCCTCCTCTTTCTCCAGTTGCGAGGCCTATGAAAATGCAGGAATGCAACTAACAAATTACTCTTTTTTACCTTATTAGGAAAGAAAAACGTGTGTTTGATCCTTACAGTTGATCATAAAACAAGTCCATTAGCATAGTCTTGCCAGTGCCCACTCCTCCATAGAGATAAAGTCCTCTCACAGGTGTGTTGGGGATGAAACGGGGCAAGTACCACCGGCTTCTGCTAGCAGATATAAATAACAATCAACCATGAAATTCATGTGATGAGGAACTCATAAACAGTTTAATAACCTTGCAGCTCTTTGAGAAGCAGCGTATACATCCAACCGGGAAGCTCCTGCATTTGCAACGAGATCATCATATAGCCGTTGAAGCTCCCCTAAGGTATCCAGCTGCAACACCAGTCATTTAGGCAGGAAGAATATCACAAACCCAACTCCATCGAATTTCTTCCTATTAATTAGTCATCTAGTTTCAAAACAGAACAATATGTATAACTCTTCAAATTTACAATCTTGCACCAAAATTGATCATAAAATACTTTGAAAAATATCAACATACTTGTGAAGCATCTCCATCCAAAAGCTGACCAGCAGCGATTCTTCGACCATATTCCATGAGAGGTCCATCTCTGTTTAGTTCTACCACTAATTTGTCCAACAAAATAATTGCTCAATCTTTTTATCAAACAAGCACAAAAAAAATCTGAAAACTTATCATTGCAATATTCAGAAAACATTAATTCAACCTCCAGTAGCAGCATTAGCAGAAATGGCTCGAGATACCACGTATGATGGATGTTTACGTTCACAAACTCTTGGATTTCTTGCTAAGCTGTACACAGAGCAGCTACTCGTATTCGACCAAAAATCGCGTCTTTTTAATGATCCATCGCCAAGAAAGTTTCCTTTCCAAAGAGCTGGCCTCAATTGGCTTGCAGCCCGAATTATCTTTCTCATTTGAGTGGGAAGGAAACTGCAGTGGACAAGGCTAATATTTGATGAAAATGATCAAGGGAGAATATAACAATAACTCCAAACAACTTTATACTCTGTTCATGGAAGAATCAATCTCTAATACAATAACAAGTTGGAAATTGCTTTTCAATTGCCCATGAACCTAATTTTTATTTTAAATTAGAAAATTGATGAAACAGACGATAATCTTGCATCCGTCATGTTGTATTTTTTTAATACTGATAATTGAATCAAACAAGCTACAAGCTCACAAATTTAATCTAAAGAAAAAAAGACAATCGTTTATATTTCTGCAAAAGTGGCATTATTCTGCACTAAATCTTTAACCAAATTCAATAAAATAAAGAACCCGCAAGTAAACCTGATTGATGAAAGTACCAAACCCCTGAATTCTTGTAGAGCTAAATCTTGCGGAACTGAAATGAAATTCTTGTTATATCATGCTATTTTAAGCAAGTGCGTGTAGATGATTATTCAAATACATCTACATGCATGAGATAATTACATTTTATAGGCGAAACTTGTATGAATAAAAGTGAGTAATATTGAATCAATAGAAGAGATTAAAAAATTGTAAATAGAAAATTCCCCTATATCTGAGGAGAGCACTTGGAAAATGGGAGTAATAATGATCAAGAAATAAGTAATGTAACACAATATCGTCATTGCATATTTAATTTCTTCTTCTCTTATCCATATTCGTCACACTATGTGTATTTACAAAATTGCCCATACAAAATAAAAGAAAGATATACGAATCTTGGCACTTTATAATGTTCATTGGTTAATAATGGATGCTTAGCATATACAAAGTCTTTACAGAATGATAATGACACCTCAAATATTAATTCCTCTTCACTTTATTTAATTATGGATTCCAACAACAAATGGCAATACGTGTTGGAATTATAGAGAATGTTTTAATTTTTTTTCAGTTAAACGTCGCAGTCAGAGGGGAAATGGGCCACAATATGGGCCATGGGTCCGGTTTAATCACCAATAACGCAGTCCTTAATCCTTATCCTTCCCCAACTATATTTTCATTGCACTTCCCAATAAAATCAATATGATCGACAAATTTGAACCAATCCTAATTTTGCTTATTAGTCTTAATTGTGAATATAAGTTATGTTTTAACAAATTAATAATATATGCAATGCAAGTTTTTTGTATAGAAAAAATCGCTCTACATATTTATTACAAATTCGAGATTACTGACAAAAT
This sequence comes from Monilaria moniliformis, assembly GCA_034509125.1. Classification (NCBI taxonomy): domain Eukaryota; kingdom Viridiplantae; phylum Streptophyta; class Magnoliopsida; order Caryophyllales; family Aizoaceae; genus Monilaria; species Monilaria moniliformis. Next base: position 20,056 of record JAYDZE010546333.1, on the reverse strand, counting down.
CATCATAATAAGTTGAGGAAACTCTATTTATTTATTTTTTAAAGGGGAAACTCCATGTAAATTTTACAAGCAAATGAAAATGAAAACGTGTTACGCCACAAAATAAGCAAAATAATTGAAATAACGCTTAACCAATTGATCGAAAAAAAATACCTTTCTTAGCCTTGGATGTTCACAAATATGGAAATAGAAATGTGCTATGCAATAACTGAGTGTAAAAAAAAAAAAGGTAAAACTAAGAAATTTAGTTACTATATGCAAGAACTATAACATCCCTAGAAATGCTGCTGCAGCGAGATTCTCCACGCAGATCACTACTTATTCAATCAATTTTAACCGAGGAAAAAAGGTAATGAACAAAGTATAAGGAAGAAAGCAGACCAATGGTGCCAGTGGAGAGCAAGATCGCGATCGACATCAGCAGCGAGTAGCCAAGATAAAGAGTAGCCGAAACCGGACCACTCAAGCTCTGGAGATCAAACACCAAGTAATTGATGGAATACAAGAAAACATACACACCGACAGAGCCCGACGCATAGAATGCCTTCCACCACCACATCCAGTCCTCCACACAAAGATGCATGTATGTCAGAACAACGGAGACTTCAACACAAACGACGACCAGCAACATGAGCACGATCAGCAGAAAGCCGAAGACATAGTAGAACCTCCCGAGCCACATGCTGGACATGATGAAGAAAAGCTCGATGAAGAGGGTCCCAAATGGGAGGGTTCCTGCACCAAGCACGAGCAGCCACGAGGGGTACCTTCGTGGTGGGATCTCTCGAGGGATCTGGTTGGTCCGGACGGGGTATTGAATAGGATCAGCCCTTGTGCCTAAGAACCCTCCCAACAGAGTCAGTGGCACTGAAATGCAGAACCAGAGTGATAAGAGTATGAAGTATAAGGAAATTGGGATAGCACTGGTGCTCTTACTACCCCATAGAATAAAATTGAGAAGTGTCAATATAACAAAAGCAGTTCCAGGAAAGAAGCATGCTGTTAGCCAAGAAATCGATCTCCACCCTTCACGTGATCCTTTGACAGTCGTCCACATCCGTACACCGGCATAGCCAGCTGCTATCCCGAGGAAGAGATAGAGCAATATCATCCCTGTCAACAGCATTCCACGAGAGGCCGGAGACATGAAGCCAAGTGCAGCGAAGACAATGGTGACAACCGCCATTCCAGTGATCTGAACTCCGTCTCCGACCATTACAGAGAGTAGCTTCGGATGGGATGGCTCTCGGAAGACATCACCAACCACAAGCTTCCATCCGGAGAGCTCCTCATGCATCTGCGCCTGAGATTCCTTATCCAATTCCTCGTACCTAGTTAGATCCCTCCTCACTGTCCTGAGGAATATGACAAACACAATCCCTGCCAAGAAGGAGATCACGACCAATGAGTTGAGGATCGAGAACCAGTGGACATGAGCGCCTTCCATCTTTAGATAAGCATCCCATCGAGATGGCCATTTGATGTCACTTTTAACAAACTCGACCTCATAAGTGAATGACACTCTCTCTTGCTCCCTTATCACCTGGCTCTTGCCAACATCGAGAGGGCAGCTCACAGATGCAGTGTTATCATAGAGGTGGAGTTTAGTCATCTTGCTAGGGTCATATTTAACGCTACACGGGACAACCTCAAAACCAACAATTTCATATCCTGATGCCTTATTCTTATCCACCTCTGTAATTATACCCATACCTTCATCTCCAACACCAATGATCTCAACTCCAGTTCCTTCATACTCGTGAATCAACACCCGAAACCTGAGATGATTTATAACATAATCATCATTACTGTTCGAAGGTGTGAAGCCGACAGGGTAGCCTGTCCACTGGATTTTGACCCCATTTTGGTTGGTAAACCTCATAGCGGGCAGGTTGTCAAGAATCATGTTGACTTGATACAAATCCCGCGTTCTCTCCTTCAAAAGCTTCACCTCATTCTCGTTCAATGGAGGAGTTGTGCAGAGGTATATAGATTCGTTAACGTTCATCCGAAACCGGTATGGAGAATTGTCAATCTGATCTCCCATTAGCAATTCACCAAGATTTTCAGCACTTTTCTTAATGCCCCCTAAAGGTTTGCAATAGGGAAGGCTGTAATAGCTGAAGGGGAGCTCGGTTTCGATAGAAGTTAAGGAGTTAACTTTGGCATGTATTTCATCCCCTGTTGAGTATGTGTGCATGTAACTTCCAGGAAGATAAAAACCATTACACACTTCTAAAGTGAGAACCACCAAGGCACATATGGCGTACAACTTCTTTCTTGGAATCAAAGGCACCATTCTTCAAGAGAAATAAAGCAAAGGAAAAGCCCAACCTGCTGAACCTAAGCTATAAATGGATGGCACATAAAGAAGTAATTCTGCAAAAGGAAAGTTTATACATTAGTTAATAACTAACCGAATACAATCTAAGTGAAGCTGCTGAATTGAGTACTACTGGTTTGTATATTATATATTTACTAGAAAAAGTAACTCAATAAAACTATGGAGTGCATTAACTTCCTATAAGTGCAGAACAAAAAGAGTTGATATCAAAACATCACCATTTCAGACTGCAACTCAAGCATCAAACAGGCAGTAAGATCGATTATAAATCTATGCTCTAGCTTGAGAGATGGAGGATGATGCTGGATATGCATATTAAGTTTCAATATGCAGTGAACAAATAGCATAAACCATCATTAATCAAAATTATGCCTGACATACATACATGTCCAAATTTTGATACCATAGTCTCAATAAGATATTATTTGATAAGTACATGTTGAGTCACAAACCAAGTCACCCCTATTGCTCGTTCCTACGTAGTAATGTATTACTCCAGAACTAGATAAGCCCTTTTATTTTTCAGAAGCACACATTTGAATATAGTCTATCAAAACATTGGCTGAGCATAATCTATAATCTTTCGAATCAGACAATCAATTTATTTAGAAACTTTACATTTGTTCACCATTAAAAAAAAAAAAACCACGATCATTTGCTAAAATATTCTAAAATGATACTACTTGAGCACAGGGAAAACCAATGATACTACTTGAGCACAGGGAAAACCAATGTGTTTTCGGCACCAGAAATACATCCATATTATACAAACATATAAATGAAAGATATAGACTACCAGAATATGGAAATTAAGAAAAAAATCGTAAAACCCAACGTATGAATAATAGAGATTAAAATAAAATGAAACCATTAAAAGAAATATAAAAAAATTTGTAATCGAGGAATTCAGGATAATTTATTTACATCATAAGGTAGAAAAAATATACATGCCAGCAATGTGTTAAGAGAAGAGATGACGTACCGGCGGTGGATCTAAATTCCGACGCGACGACGCTAGGGTTTAGTGAAAACTAGAGTGAAATTGAGCGTTTCCTTGCATGCATTGAGGGGGAAACTATGGCTATATTTTGTGGCTTTTGCATTTCCTATCATGGATCTCTGCGATCTCTATCAATATTTAGGTTTGACATTTCGATTAATGCACTACCCATTTTTGAAGTCATTAAAGCATGAATTTGGAATTCCAACTCCTATAATTTTAATTACAATATATATCTTTCATAAAAGGTAATTTCTTTTAACTCAATTACAAATATATTTCTATTTAATCATTTGATTAACTGTTTAGCATTAATTGATCATCAAAAATATATATGAATATATATAAAGTTTATTGTATAATTTTCTTTTTTAATTATTTTTTTAATTCTTGTAAAAAATTCAATCAGCCTATATAATTAGGATGGAAGATATAAAATGTTTTTTCTAGATCACAATTATGTCCTCGTGTATAAATAACAAACGTATAGTATATAGTTACGAGTAAATCTTAATGCAATACATATATATATATATATATATATATATATATATGTGTGTGTGTGTGTGTGTGTTATACGTAATATATGTATTGTATATGTCTTACGTATAAATATGAAGAGGTAATATGAATGTATATGTATGTACGACCGGTAATACTTATGTATGTACCTACAATAGCCAATAGGTGAACGATCAAATAAAAATTGTCTACATTTTGCTATATTTTTTACACACAAAATAATATTTTCTCTATGTTTATATTTTTTTACGCTTAACATAACACTATTACTTTTTACATATTATAATAATATTTTCTCAAGGGTAACATTATAAAATTGATTTTTTTAGGAAATCTCAAGATTCTCAAAAGTCAACCCACTTCTAATAAATACATAAATATATACGTTAAGAGTTAATCTGTATATATCCATATATATGTTATATATTTTTAGAACATGATAAAAGTAAAAGATAGAATACTATTAAAAATAAGGAATTTTGTTTGTATGAGAAGCATTATATCCGTTGTTAGTGGTATTTTGGTGTTTGTATTACTAAAAGAAAAGTTCTAGGTTGGTCGGTTCGATAGGTTCGGCCACGAAACGATGTGTTGTCCGGTCCGATTCAGTTATAAGGACCTTCCAATTATTGAAAAGTTGCGAACCAAAAAACTCGATCGGTTTGGCTGGAAACTGGTAGCCGGTTGAATAGGTTTTTGAAATTTTTTTAAGCATTTTGCGAAAAATAATTTTACGTTGTGTTTGATGGGATTTAATCTCTTAAAATACATTATCCATTTGACTACAAATACTTTTATGATATATTATGATTTTTAAATATTCTTATATATAAAACATCGATTTTTTTTACCTACACTAGCTATTAATTCTTGTTTGATATTAAGAAGCAATATCTCACAATTTATACAAAATACATGTTTTTTATCTACTTTTTTTTGTCAACTTCATTAGTTATTATTTTTAACTCTTGAGAAATGATGGTGTGTATTAAAATTATATGTAGAAATTAATTATTAACTTTAGAAACACACATGAAACATGATACTTTAACTGTAAAAAATTCTATGAAAAAGTAATAAGTCACAAACTTAAATTGATAAAATAATTCATGCCTACAAGTAAAATTGTATATTAAGAGGCTACCTTATTTATGTATAAAGTAATTAATTAATTTTAATATTTCTTGTTTATCATTCACTAAATTTTAATTATATTATATCATTAATGTAATATATAATATTTTTTATATAATATGTATTTAATTATATATTATATATGTTTTAATATATATAATTATATATATATATATTTAATGTTTTTTGTGTAATGTATATTTAATTAATTACATTTTATCATTTACTAAATTTTAATACTTTTTGTATAATATTATATATATATATATATATATCCGACCAATGGTTCGATCGATGCAGTCGGTTGAACCATGAACCAGTAGCTTTACCCGTTCGTTTACCTATCTACTTTTTAAAACATTTATGCAATCGAATGAGAGAAAGAAGAGGTGGTTCCTACGTAAATTAAGTTTACATTTTTCTCTTTTATAATATATATCTACTATATGGTTTTCATCTTGGACCAGAAAGTTCCATGCAGTTGGCATCACAATCATCATCCATGGTCTTCTTCATCACAAACATGCTCAACTCATCACAATCATGTCCGAAGCCAGTGGTGGTGGTGGTGGTGGTGGCCAGATGCAGCTTGCTGTTTGAGGTGGTGCTATCAATGAAGTTATGCGATGCTGCCCATTTTTCAGCAAGGCCATCACCTTCGAGCATCCTCACAATGTCGGACATTTTAGGGCGGTGGGCGGGTAGGTGTTGAGTGCAGAGGAGAGCCACTTGCAGCATCTCCCCCACCTCAATCCTGTCATACTTCATCCCAAGCTCTTTGTCCACCAACAACTCCATTTTCTTCTCTTGTTGTACCTTCTTAACCTGAATTGTCAAATATTATCGTATTAGTTTTAGTTTTATCATGGTGTTTTTGCTAATAATGGCAGTAGTTCACTTAGTGATCAAAGAAACAGAGATTACCCATTCAAGCATGGCTCCTTTCTGGCTCACTGTTCTACCAAACTCGAGGGCCCTCATTCCAGTTATGAGCTCGAGCAGGAGAATCCCGAATCCAAACACATCAGTTTTCTCCGATGACTGGCCAGTGGAGAGGTACTCTGGTGCAATGTGCCCTACAGTGCCACGGACAGCTGTGGTGACGTGAGATTCAGCATGATCGAGCAGCTTTGCAAGCCCAAAGTCGCCCACAACGGCATCACAATAGTCGTCTAACAAGACATTGGCAGCCTTGACATCTCGGTGGATTATCTTTGGATAACATTGCTCATGCAGATAGAGTAAACCCCTCGAAGACCCGATTGCAATTCTCTTCCTCGTGCTCCAGTCTAGCCCCGGTTTTCCTTGTAGTAACAAAATCGAGACATGTTTTATCACCTATTGTAGAAAGGCTAATGCAGTTCTGATAAGAAAAATCTTAACTATAGCAGAATCAAGCATCTAAACAGACTACTTAAATATAACATATTTAACAGAAAAATCTTAGCCATTCTATCATCTCAAATTCCATGATCAGATATATGCAACTGCTTTTCTGAACTCCTCAAATATTATGGAAAAAGTTTCAAACAAGAGGGCTATCATAACCTCAATTTCATGATGATTGAGACTAGTACTTCATAACAGAATTAGTCATGTAAACTCAAAGTCGGAATGCAAAAAAGAAAAAGCTACTTAGCAGTCTCCAAAAACAAAGTAAGTGAAGCTACCTCTAAGCCTTGATGCAACGCTCCCATTAGACATGTAAGGGTACACGAGAAGCCTCTCATTTTGGGTGGCACAGTATCCAAAAATGCGGAGCAAATTCCTGTGAACCGCCAGGCTGATCATCTCAAGCTCCGTTCTAAACTGTGATATCCCCGTAGTTCCCGTCAGATCCTTCAGTCGCTTCACTGCAACCAGCGTTCCATCTTCCAGTTTCCCGCGGTAGACATTGCCAAATCCCCCAGCACCAAGTATGTTCTTGGAGCTGAAGTTGTTTGTAGCACGTCGTAGCTCCTTGATTGTGAAGCTCTTGAGGTTCCCTAGTCTTATAAGATCCTCTTCTTGAACATCTGCAGAATTAAAATAACAGTATACAGTGAGGGATTCAACAGAACGAGAAACGTGTAATGAGCGTAGCAATGTCACACCTGTAATGTTTAGAACTGACTGCTCCCTCTTCTTGTTTCTTCTGTGGAAGAGAAATCCTAACACTACTACTAAAATGGAGACAAATGTAAGGCTCACTCCAAGTGCAATGGCTAATTTCTTGGTCTCGATCCTTCCTGAATTTACACAACAAAATGAGCAAATTGAAACAACTTTAAACGACATTGAACACGAGCATGAGAGCATCATTACCAGAAGAGGAGTTGACGTCGAATGAAAGAGGACTAGCCAGGAGTGATTCAGAGCATTTCTCACTAGAGTGGCTTCCACAAATCAGAGGATTTCCAAGAATACTGCAAGAAAACACTAGATAAATTAAGACAAATGAATATAAACAAAAAACAGAACAAATGAATGCCCACACACACACAACACACAGAGAGTGTCAGAGTAACATTTGTCTTACACGATTGTAGCATTCAATACAGCTGATATGAATGTCATAATCTGTGATTAATCAGTGTGGTAGAACAGAGAGAATCCTTACTTAAATGTTTTGGTAGGAAAAGTAGGAACAGGTCCACTGAGATTGTTGAAAGACAAATCCCTGAAATATTCAAGAAAAGGACAGAACATCCCATGATTCACATGTGGAAAAACAAATCCCACAACACTAAGATAATCAAAACAAAACAAAACAAAAATGAAGAAAAATCAAAGAATAGGCAAGATTGATACTCACAAGAAAGTAAGACGAGGGAGACTGGCCAAAGGCAGAGGAACAGGTCCACTCAAGCTATTGTTGTTCAACCTTCTATTCATTACAAGACAAACCACAACAAATAGACAGTACAATGTAAGTCAAACAAAGGGATAATGCCACTTGACTTTCAAGAATCATGAAGCAGTACACACTGAAATTTTGCCAAGAATAGGTGTAGATTCAAAAAGAAATTGGGCACTCACATATACTGTAGGTGGTTCAAGAGACCTAAAGACTCAGGGATATGGCTAGATAACTTGTTGTTTGAGAGATCGAGTGTCTGAAGATTTGGGAGATAACCTATTTCCTTTGGAATATGGCCAGAAATATTGTTGTTCTGCAACATTCTGCGTTACCAAATTCAACATGAAATGGTCCATTCAAAATCCAAACTTAGTTTTTGTGTGTGTGTATGTGTTTACAAAATTTAGAACTTTGCTTACATTTGCTTGAGGTTTGTGAGGTTGGCAATCATCCAAGACAAAGAGCTTGATAAGCCCTGACTTGGAGCTCCACTGCCCAGAACATAAAGTGGAATTAGCAGTGTATTTGTGTACCAAAATACAATCTTTAACAGCAATAGAAACTAAATCAAGAAAAGGAAGAAGACCAACAAGGCAATAACATGATTGTCAGAATTGCAAGTTATCATAGACCAGCTACAAGGGTCCACAGAGTTCTCATCCCAATTGCTCAGAGCTCCATGAGGATCATCCAAGCCTTCTCTTACAGCAATCAGAGCTTCAACTACATACCACAAACAAACAAAAACACACGTTAAACACAACATAATAATCTCTATTTTGATAAAGAAATGGAGCTTGTACTCTCTTGAAAGTTACCTTCTGGATTGTGGGGCTCAAAAGAGACAGAAAGAGTGAAGAAAAATGGAAGAGGGAAGAGGAGAAGGAGGAAGTGGCTAGGAATGAGAGCCATTATTATGATCATTGGCAAAACATGAGAGCAAGAAACAAAACCACTACATTTGATTCACAATCATCCTGTATGTATGTAGCGAGTCCTGCTGCACCTCTCTCGCTATCTCACTTTCTAAACAGCTTTTTACAAAGCCACAATCTTTTACTGTGTTGCAACTTGCACACCCCCTCTTTTTTGAGTATTTTTAGACCACTTTATCTTTTTTGTTTCTCCAGCTCCTAGTCTTTTTGAATGCGGGCAAAAGGAGATTTACGGAAACAAGGAGATAAAAAAAAGTGCATTATACGTGTGTGTACAGTACATATGGCTACACCTACTGCACTAAAAAGAGTGCCTGCAACAGGTTTGCAGTTCTGTTTTACTGACCCTTCTTTATTTTGCTAATGCTTGTATTTTGCGTAATTCCCTCATTAAATAACTTCTGGGTTCAATCATGTAGCAAGGTTTGCTTAAAAAATATTTGATTTTACCGATTTCTGATATCTTAGCCTTTTGTGAATCGATAATGATATGTGGTAACTAGAACGTTTAAAGATGAAACTTTTAATCAACTACAAAAAGAGATGATGAAAGTTTAAATTAAGCGTTTAGATATCAAGTTATTTTTATGAATCTTTCTTCCTTTTCATTACCCATGATTTTCATATACAAGTTTTTGCGGGGTTTTACGGAAAAAAGTCTTTTTTCATATTACTTTATTACACTTTCTAGTTTCTTTTATATGAGTGTACTAGCGAGTGAGATCAGATGGCGATGATAGGAGATGTCAGTGGTTGAAGCGAGGGGTTTAAGACATCCTTATTTCAGTATTCAAAAAAATTAGCCACGGCTCAATTTTCATGTGTCACGTTTGCATTTCACTTTTTAGTCACAACACATTTATCATAGCTCCAAACAATTCAACCACAAGTCAGCCATAACTTTCATTATTTTTTATTAATCTTCAATTTTATATATTTATTTGTAAAATGAAATTAAATGACTACGAATTTGAAAAGTACTTAATTAAAATTTGAATATTACTTAATTTAAATTCATAAATTATATTAATAAAAAATAAAAAATTACATAAATAAAATCCTACAATTACATTAATTAAAAGACCTAAAAAATCCTAAATATAATTTATTCTTAATTTCTTTATAAGGATGATCACCAACTTGGTATACTGTCGAATTTGTATTTCGTTCATGTCCGAAGTGTCCTTGAAAATCACCTTCATGCACTCCTTGAGCAACATCGCTTGAGTCATGTCGTCCACTGACGGGTCTCAATTTCCAACATTGCCTTCTGGCGCCTTCCCCTTCCATTTTCTTTTCGCCGCTTTCTGTCTCATAGGACGGGGCGGCGACTGTTGGCCAGTACTTTCATCCATCTAAGCATTCAAATCGAATGTATCGGCATCTTCGCTTGTAGGTATTGGCCGAAGGCGGTGTGCTTGGTTCTTTTCGAGCAAGATGAGAAGTCGGAGCCGCCAGGAAATTTGGGGTAATTTCGCACAATTGTTCACACATCCTCGTACTTGAACTGTTTAATTTCTTCGTTGTAGAAGGTGGTGTGAGCTTGTTCGTGAATGCTTTCCCAACTATGGCCGCTCGACCATATTTTTCTGGATGTTGTTGATGTAGCCGGCGAATTTGGCTACCTCGGTCTGAACCTAGCCCTAATGCTTGCGGAGGTTGTCGTATTCGCGCTCCAACGCCCAGGCCGGTTTGAGTGTGTTGTATTTTTCCGCAATATTCTCCTAGAAGATGCGGACCGCTTGTCCGTTTCCGATCACCGGATCTTCGGACACATTAATGTAGCATCGGGCTACCAATATGTCTTCCATACCATACTTATTCGATCCGTCATCACACACACTGGGGCCACCTTTTTTCCTTTGCCTTTACCTGTCACGGGAGGGGCCGGTACCAACTCGTCGATAGTATGCATCTCGTCGATGGAGTAGTCCCCGACGTTGATCGACGACAAGGTTGGGGTTAGGGGGATATTCGGCGTCACATTCGGAAAAATATTGGGATCCATATTAGTATCGCGACAATGCAAGATAAAATTAATAAAAGTCGATGGATCTCAACCCTTACCCTGACAATATTAAAAAAAAATACCCTAACTCACCATATGGTGAAGGATTTTTTCCTAAATTTGGATTCATAAAATACAAGTGAGAAGGAAAGTGTGGTGAAATAAATTGTGAAGTATATTGAATTTCATAGAATGAAAGTGAGAAGCCCCTCCATCACACCTCCATTACTGGTGAACCTCCCTCAAAATCATCAGCAGTATCCGTGATCAATTAAAAAAAAATTAAGATTTGCGGTGAAACGCGGCGAAGCGGGCTACAGCGCCGCAACCCCGCATTCAGCCGCCAGCCCCGTTAATCACGCAACTAAGGCGCGACGTTTCCTTCCCTATCCCCGCCGGCCGCCACGTTTATTTCCTATTTCACGGCTGCGTTAACTTCGCCCGTAGGAACCCAGAATTTGAGAGTGACAACTAAAATCTGTGATCATATATTAATGCCATAAAATGATTCCTTTTTTTTCTACCGAAATCAGCACCCATTTTCTTTTATTTTAATTTGAAGAAAATGTCGCAATACGATTTCAGATACAACGTCCTTGGTAAAAGAGAATTATTTTCAAGAACTTGAATTAAAACATTATTGCAGAGAGAGAGAGAGAGAAGGGGGGGGGGGGGGATGGGGTTCCAGCATTAGTGACGTGGTAAGGAAACATATTGGCAATTTGGCACTATTTATGGGCGCAGTCTGAAATTTTTGTTCCATTTTGATAGTCTAGTATATCTATGAAGATAAGACTTGACAATGTCCTTTTCCAATTTTTACAACCAACCACCCTCTAATTATTACAAACTGCTTGTCGTTTTATGTCCTACTTAAACCAATTTTTGTTAAAAAAATAGCATTTTTGAAAAGTTCAGATTTGTGTATTTAGATATACAAAAAACATTTAAAATATAAAAATGTGTATGCATACAGATATGTATGGAAAAGTCAGTTCACATTGACTCATGTTTATAGAAATATGTAATTCATTGATTTTTGATGAATGTTTGTCAACAAAATGTTATGGTTATGTTGCTCAAAGTTGCAAGGCTTTGAGAAAGAGATGTAAAAGTGTAGTTTAGTTGGTGGAATTGTGATCTCATAATTAAAATATGCTGAATTTTGAAATAGTAACTTTCTTTTAATTATGTGCACATGTTCATGTGCAGCACTTTTCTAAAGCTTCTTTTAAAGTTAAAAATAGAAATTATTAAAATGAAATTTGCACTTTGTGCTGGTGGATATTATTTAATGATATATAATATGGCAACATTTTGGGTCTTGGAGCACGCAATATCATTCATATTTTTTCACATGTAAAAACAATCTTAAGACATATTAATAATTTTGTTTTCAAAGGGAATATTAATATTTACAAAAGATATTATTAAATTTATCAAAAACGTGTAACATTATATCTTTTTCTACTAGACATAACATCTCATAAATATGTTATATTGTCGTTATTTATATTGCGTACATATATAAAAAAAAGGGGAAAAAAATCATTATATTGGATACTTGTCCATTCTTCAGAGTTGACCCCATCACTAATAATGTACAGTTTGGACAATTATTAGTTAATAGTTCATTATCTTTCTGATTACCTTGAAGAAATAAAATAGTTCATTAATTACTCATAATCCACTTTAGAGGTGCGTATTACATTATCACCGTCACATATAAAAAGAAAAAGAAAAAGAAAAAGAAAGTAAAAGTATTAGAAGAATAATAGGAGATGTACTCTCTGAAATATATTAAGGCATGAAGCTGCTTTATGGAAATTTGTATGCACATACACATAAGCATGATCATTTCCTACTGACATATAATAGTATTTATTAATTTATTAAAAAATTATAATACTAACAAGTGTCTAAGAATTTGCAAAACCAAATCTTCCTTGGATTGCGTCTATTCTTCCATGCGCTCTTCCACAATGGTAGTTTTCCCTTTTCTCAGCTGCCTCACATAATTTATATTTAAATTCAATAGTGTTTGATTTCCTCAATTTTTAGTGTATTTTAAAGAAAGTTTTTATTTTTTATTTTTTATTAAATGTCCCTAACTTTTAACGTATTTTATTATATATCTTGTTATACGAAATTCAGTGACGGAAAGCTGATTCATCTTGCCACGACTTGTTTTAGCAAAAATAAGAATGGTTAATAGTATTTTTTTGTCCGAATGTTTAGCGTATTTCAGAAAATATCTCTAATTTTCATTTTTTTTTTCTTCAAAATTACGATATTTTATGAAATACACTAAAAGTTTGTGACATTTTCTGAAATATGCTAAAAATTAGGGATACAGAACACTATTAATCATTCTTATTTTTTGCTAAAACGACGTGTTTCTTCTATTCTATTTATATAATATGTATGAGCTAGGTCAGGGATCCAAATAAATTTGGACTGAGACTCTCTATTAGGCTTTTACTAATTAAATTGAGCCCAACTTAATACAAGCCCAATAAAATATTAATTTGGACCACTATAGAAATAATATTGACTTAATCCAAATTACAAATAATGTGGGCTTCTTTTAATTAATTTATTTCCATTGTTCAAGATTCTAATATCCATTAATTAATTTAATCTTGTTGTTGGCTTTAATCAATTAATATCTTTTCAAGAGTTGTCTAGTTTAAAAGGTTTATTCATTATACTTTGGAATAAATTTTAAGCTGGCCGTGCTTCTATATAATAAAACATTTTCTAAACTCATCTTGGGGATATTATGAACATGGACTCTCTCGAGACACAATTCAATGTAATAACAATCATATACATTAATTACCACTGACTAGGATATCAGGATTCTTAGGTTACAAAAAATCCGCACATTTTGATAAATCAATGCAGTGCATAATTAATACCGTATGCTCAATGTTATATACAAAAATTAAAGAAAATAATCACTGAGACCTCGTCTTTCAGTAATCAGCAAGAAAAACTTATCACAATGTAAATTCATTCAGTGTTATACCACACTAGTAAACTTTGGATTGACACTGCAACATTTCACGATAGATCGTCCAAGTCTATCTAGGTTGTGAAAAACTTAATTTTTCTTCTGCAAGACACTGATTGAGAGACCTTTAGTGATGACCTGATCACCATTCAGCCTATAATGCAGAAGACCTAGACATGTTTGCTCAAGCATAAGTGCTTGTAAAACAACATAATATGAAATTGCAAACCAATATGACAAAATAAAATTATTCTCATAAATTAGGAAATAAGGTTTACAAATACACAAACAACTCGAAGAATGATTTTCAGTATATTACCCTAACATCTTGTGCATCCCGAAGCCATGGCCTGCAGGCCATGCATTGTGCCCCACAGCACCTGGCGCACAGTTTGGTGGCCTTGGCTGTCTCACACGCAGCCCGTCGCCTTAGCGTCGAGAGGAGTTGTCGGGGGAAGCTCCGCTACCAGTCGTCCAGCGATGTGTCGTGGCCCTGTCTCCGACCTCCATTCTTCGTTCTTTGTGTTCTTCGTTTTAGTTTCCTGTCCAATTACAAAATTGCAGAAAAATAAAATAAATAAAAAAACCCTAGTATACCACGGTCAATCCATGTAGGTTTACATATCGTGTCATAAACTAGGCAAAAAACAACAGGCAGATTTAATGCAAGCCAATTAAATCAAACAAATTGTTGAAAATAAATCTACAAACCTATTATCACACAAACAACTAAACAGATTAAAAGAACAAAATAAAACTTAAATATTAGAGCCTATGATCCAACTTTGATACTAATTGGTGAGGTTATTTCATTGAAGAATCCCCTACTGCAAGAATCTCATATGATGATAATTAAATTTAATTATTATCGATCTAATGAAATTCACTAGAACACATTTAGACAGGCATCATAAAGTAAATCAGATCTCTGGGCATGCTGCTAAAGATCATATGATTATCTTTTTTATGCAGAATTTTCTTATTGATTAGTGTAGTAGATGACTTGTTATGCCCATCACTCTTCCACTGTGATTTAACCTTGAATAGTCTGACATATTCTCTCATATAGCTTGAATATTGTGTGGGTAATATCCTATCAAGCTTAATAATCAGGATTGAAGAACAAAATTCTCTCAATTTGCAGTATATAAAGGAGCCAATTTTCTTGCTCTTATACATATGAGAATTTCATACCCCCACCCTATTATTTATAGGGGTGGTGGGCTAGGTCAGGGAATCAAATGAAGATTGGGACATGGCCTCCCAATGAAGTTAATTTTTTAAAGTTGAACCCAACTTAAATTAAGTCCATTAATATTAAAACACTCCTCTATATAATTATTATTGCACTGCTTGTCCTGATCATGGCTCATTTTTAATTAATTTATTTCTCGTGTTTAAGATTTCCAATATACATTAATTAATTTGAACTTTGCTGTTAGCTTTAATTAACCAATCTCTTATCCAAGAGTGTTATAGTTCAAAATATTATTTATTATACTTTGCAATGAATTCCAAGTCGGCCGGTCTTCTACATAATAAAACATTTTCCGAACACCTCTTGGGGATATAATCAACACAGGTTCTCCCAAGACACGATTCCAAATACTAACCAAGCTAGCACCGCTAGATATCATCTACCACTGCCCAATATATCAAAAATTACTTAGGGTTACAAAAAACCCGCACTTATTGATAAGTTAAAGCAATGTATAATTAATATAATATGCTCAATGTTACATATATGGATTAAGAAAAAAATAATTACCGAGATCTTGTACTTTATTTATACAACATCAAAGTACGTATCTCATTGTAATCATTTCAATGCTATACCACATCAGTGTTATCAGTAGACCAATATAGGCGTGCGGACTTCGGATCAACACTGCAAGCTTTCACGATACATTGTCCATCTCTATCTAGGTTTTGAAATCGGTTTTCTTCTACAAGGAACCGATCGAAAGATTTTCTATGATCATGGATCCACCATTCAGTCTACGATGTAGAAGGAGGACTTGTTTGCTCAATATATAATTATATGTTCATAATTAAACATCCATAATATAAAAGGCAAACCATGTGACAAATATTTATTCTCTTCTCATAGAACTTGGGAAATAAGGTTTTTCAATACAAAGCAGCTCGAAGCATACTTTAAGTATACAAACTCTTAACAAGGTATCGGTATTTGAAGCCGACCCGATACCCAATTCTTTTCGGGTATTCGTCGGGCGTGTAATTTTCGGGTATCGGGTTACTCGTATACCTGTATACCCGATAGATTACTCGATTTAGAGTACTGGAATTTTAATTAGGGCGAGAGCATATTGACTGAGTCATTGACCCTCTCCCTATATGCGAACAGCAACAGATCAGTGCACTATGCACTCGTCAGGTCTCGTGGTCATTTCTCTTTATCTCTCGTTTATGCAATTTTCATTTTGTTCGAACTGATTTCTGATGATTTAATCATCTATAGTTGCTGCTTTTCTGTGAACTAATAAAGATTGTGTAGTGATATTTTTCCCGATTTTCCTTTGTATTTGTCTGTATTAAAATTTGAATGAGGGGGAAAGTTATGCATTTTGGCTTTGCTGCTGATATCTCTCATTAGATATGTTGTATTTGTGAATTTGCAATTGCAACTTAATATCTCTGATTTTCTAAAAAAAAAAATGATTTAGTTTTCAGGCAGATGGAGCTGAACAACACTAAATTTACTTGTTATTTAGTTTTCTGAAAAATGAATCTCGTGTATTGTGGGTACCCGATTCGATTATTCAAGATATTCGATTGCTCATTAGGATCGGGTTCGGATGGAATGTCTATCTTAATTTTTGATACAAGTACCCAAAATTTCAAATCGAGTATCCGCGGATACCCGATTCGACACCCGTAGCCACAATAGTTTACAAACTGCATTTAAGAGATACACTATATTAGACACCTAGCCACAAAAGTTTACAAACTGCATTCAAGAGGTACACTCTATTAGACAAATGTTTTGTGGTGCCAGTACCGTATTTAGCTCTATTTACCACTCCTTTCATCTCGAAAAAATTATTTTATTTGAAAATAAAATATGTACTCCAATAAGTCTCATATTTTCAGTATTCTATCGAAAAATGTTATCGAATATCTAATTTTACCCTTGTATTCAATACAAACACTTCAGCAAATACTTAGTCATTTTCCATGTAAAACAAAACTAAAAAAGCTATATGGGGGGCTCAACAAATTACAGCTAATCAATTTTGAATCACTGTTAAACTTGATAAAAATGGTCTAATAATGATTGAGAAATTGACATATTGTTAAACAAGAGAAACAAGTGGTTTGGTCATGCATGGGTGGATAGTGGTGATTGATGGATGATAATTAGATTAGGCATAAAATTAGTGCATGACATAGTTGTATGCTAAGATTTGGTCGTGTATGTGTCAAACTTCAAATTTACCCCCTTCTTGGTAATCATCAGAGTGGTTAATTTCAATCTTTAAAATGACTAGATTTGTCGTTTATGCTATACATGGGAAAAATTACATGCATACCAAATTTAACATTAGAACTTCATCTTTCTCTTTTCTAAAAAAATTGTTTCACAGTCATTTTCCCTTCGTATTGATTCAGACCTCCAATCTATTAGTTGGAGATGAAGCATCTTCTTAACAAAATTGCACTTTATTATTAAAATTGAAATTGATTTAAAATTTATATCAAATAATAATAATAATATTAACTTTTTGTGAGTTTTATGTTGTGTATATATTTTAGTTGTATACACACAAACTTATGTGCACGCGCGCCCTTTTTTCGTTTTTTTAATGTACATATATAATCGCTTTCGCTTAAAAAATAAACTAAAGGGATAGCTCAATGGTAGTGCTTGCTTTGTAAACAAGCAGAGGTACAAGGTTCGTTACTGCATAGCCCAGTGGTAGTGCTTGTATGTAAACAAGCAGAGTTACAAGGTTTGAAACTCATTTACGACTTTTTTAACGATTTTTCCATTTTTTTGGTTTTTTTTTTCATTTCTTTTTGTTTTTGTGTGCTTTTTTCTTAATTTATTTTTTTATTTTTTAAATGATATATATATGAAATTAGCATGTGAAGTTTTTAAATTTAATTCACATACAAATATACAAAATCATTTTTTTCTGCTTTCTTGTTTTTTTGTAATTTTTTCCTTTTTAAATGATATATATATTTGGATTTAATTAGCACGTGAATTTTTTAATTAGATTAAATTTATTTCGCATATGAAATTAATTGAATTTAATTAAAAGTTATTGTACTAATGAATAACAGTTATTGATTTTACAAATACAAGTTATTGTTTTAATGTACAGAGGTTGTTGTTCTAATTAATAAAAGTTACTGTTCTTGTAAATAAAAGTTACTTTCTTTTAATAAAAGTTATTGTTCTTGCAGATAAAAGTTATTATTCTAATGTACTAAAGGTATTGTTTTCGTGAATAAAAGTAGTTGCTCTTGTGGATAAAAGTTATTGTTCTTTTGCATTATTATTCTTCTGAATAAAAGTTACTCTTCTTATAAATGAAAGTTATTATTCTTGTGAATAATAGTTATTATTTTAATAGATAAAAGCTATTGTTCTTGTGAATAAAAATAATTGTTATAATGAATAAAAATTATTATTTTAATAAATAAAAGTTACACTTGTTCTTTGAATTTTTTTTACAAATATTCTTGAATTTAAAAAATTATTTTTATTATATCATAGAATTTAATTTATATTCCATAAAATATTATTTGAGTCTAAAAAATATCTTCTTTTTTTATTATGA
This sequence comes from Monilaria moniliformis, assembly GCA_034509125.1. Lineage (NCBI taxonomy): Eukaryota > Viridiplantae > Streptophyta > Magnoliopsida > Caryophyllales > Aizoaceae > Monilaria > Monilaria moniliformis. The sequence goes on along the minus strand of JAYDZE010546333.1, from coordinate 1,447 downwards.
AGAATAAAAGTTATTAATCTAAAGAATAAAAATTACTCGTATATTATATTATATAATTAAATTAATAATTTTAATATTCAAAGAAAAGTGAAACTTGTTTTGAATAAAATGTATTGCTCTTGTAAACAAAAGTGATTATTCTTGTGAATAAAAGTTATTGTTCTTGTTAATAAAAGTTATTATTTTAATAAATTAAAATTATTGTTCTTGTGATTTGAAGTTATTATTTTAATAAATAGAAGTTACTGTTATAATTTACAAAAGTTATTAATTTAATAAATAAAATTTATAGTTTTTATGTTCTTTGTTTAAAGTCTTATTTGCATTAAGAAAAAGTATTTTTTAATTATGTAAAAAAATTGATTTATATTTAAATAAAGTCTCTTTTTAAATAAAAAATTTAAAGTTTGATTTGATTTTATGGACAAGTATAATTGTGAATTTAACTAATTGCATTACAAATAAAATGTATGAAAGTCTTATTTGTTCTAAAGAAAATTCTTATTTGATTTTTATAAATTGCCTTATTTATATTAAAGCGGATCATCATTTACTAATTAAACATCATACATTTTTATTTGTTATTAAAAAAAGTTTTATTTGATTTGTTAAAAAAAATTATTTGATTTTATAAAATGTCATATTTATATGTAAGTAAAATCTAATTTATAAATTTAAGAAGAAAAATTTTAAAATTCTATTTGCTATTAAAAAGTCAATTTTAATTTTATGATAAGTATTACGAAATTATATTTATAAATAATAAAAATAAATCCTATTTGATTTTAATATAAGGTATTAGGAAGATATGAAAATATATAAATAATGTAAACTGGAAAGAAATATAGGAAGATAAAACTGCCACACATGGAAATCAAAATCGGAACCTCTTAGTTTGCAATCTACCACTTAACCACTACACTGCCTCGTCTTCATTGATTTGTAGCGACAATGTTTAATTATATTACAAACTTATTGTTGTGAATTAAAAAAATAAATAGGGTCGGGCTGGGCCAACTTGGGTTCGGGTCGGTTTTGACTCGCGCTCCCAGTGCGCGCGGACATGAGCTTTCTTCTCTTAGAAATCTATGTGATTAGTATAAAATAGTTAATTTAATGAGATGTTTTTCTTGTATAGAGATAATATTTTTAATTTTTATACAATTATAGGGGGAACATTTTACTACACATATAACTAAATCACATGCAATTGTTTATTATTTTGTATTACATACTTATGATACTATTTTTATAATTATTACAAATTTTATAATCCTATCTCAACTAATTAAATATTAAATTCTTTTAGTATGCACGCAACCTAATAATTTTTATTTTAAATAGATACATGTTATATTAATAAAAATAATGGATAATTGCCATTTAAATCATAACTTTTTGTTGACTTCTGGTCAATCCCATAACTTTTGAAACTGGAACATAAAAT
>JAYDZE010546322.1:0-13992 GCA_034509125.1 Monilaria moniliformis | reverse complement strand
TGCTTTCATTGAGAGTTGAACTCAAGACCTCCCGCTTACTAAACGGGTGCTCTAACCAACTGAGCTATGAAAGCTTTTGATTTAGGAATTTCTAGTGGTTATTAATAACATCGACACGGCTTCATGCTTAGAATATGAATACCATTGATAATATTCTGCATTTTGAGAGTTGTGAGTGTACCCAAAATAATCGATTTGCTGTTGCGTATGATAATATTAATCTTATTTTACATATATATATAGTAACTACATCATTAAAATTTAATGTATGCAACATTAAGTTCACAATAATCTATAACCATGAAAATGTTATTGTTGTAGTATAAATTGTAATTTCATTTAATTCTTATATCAGAAAGATATATGCGCAGTGTTACAAAATACATTATGAGCACACTAATCGTATTTTTGAAGTATTTAAAATATATATATTTTAATTTAAATAATACTATAATACCTCGAAGGTATTAAGGTTGCTCAGATTACCAGCCCAAAAGCTAAATATAAAAATTGAAGTTGTTAATGTTTCATGTAACTAGGCCCAAGATTATAAACGGACCCAACTAAACTAAACGAACTTCAAGTTCGTTTATTTCCCTAAAAAAACAAAAACTACCCTTTTGATTGTGTAGTTTGACTCAAATTATTGATAATATTAAATATGAGTAGTGATAAGGGCTAAAGTGATAAAGTTCAGGTTAAGGAACAAACTAGCCTATCAATGATATTTTTTGTTTTCCACGAACCTCTACACTATTAATTAGTATAGGTTTAGAAGGATGTCGAATCCACGAGAAATGAAAGTTTTGTTAAGTGCTTCCTACAACCCAAAGGGGTTTGGCGATGCCGCCACGCCTATTTCCATTGAACTTAGAAAAAGAAGACTTTAAATTTAAATAAAGTGCGAGAAATAATCAAACTACTTAACTAGGCTTAACAAAAGTAAACATGAATGAAATTCGGAAATCAAACTGGGCAATTTAGAAATTTGAAAAATAAACTGGGCAACTTGAAAGTCTAAAAAACGTGACTGTAGGTAATCCTAAATGCAGAAAACTCGAAATTGGGCATGTTCTTTCTAAACTCCCTTGGAAATGACAAGATTAATATAGAAATTAAACATGACATTTTAGATCTGACTCATAAAGTAGCTAGGCAAGAATAAAGAGAAAACAACCTAAACTAGAAAAATAGAAATTAGTCATCTTTCTATTTAAAGATATTAAACAACTTTGATAATCTTCAACACTGAAAGTGCAAAGATTGCAGTCCTAAACTAGGAAATAAAACAGTAACTTTGCAGAGAAAATGACAAGACCTTAAAGCAACCTTTGAATAATCCTAAAATGCAAATGGATTCAAAACTACACTAATCCTGCGTGAACTAAAAAAGCATAAGATCCTATTCAGCCAAAGACTAAACAACTATTTTAAGATAAACAAAAATGATGAAGACTATCAACAAGCTAATCTCAAAACAATTAACCATTCTTGAAATAAAAACTAACGATTTTTAGACTCAAAAGAAATAGCAAATTGAACCAAATCAACATGAGAACAATTCGGGAACATGGGGACTTTTCTAAACTAGAAGATGATTTGGAACTGGGAGTAACAAAAATAAATCGAAATCGAAGGAAAAATATAAATGAAATAAAAACAGGAAAATTGAACAATCAAAATAAACTAAGCTTCTTCAATGTTTAGAGATAGTAAGCAGCTAACAGCAAATAAACTCAGATTTAACAAAGACCAAACAAGCTAAGCCAACAGGCTTCTTCAAACTTCAACATGGCAATGGAACAGTGAAATCGGAAGCTTTAACAAGAAAATAAAACCAGAGTGTCTCGTGCTAGTCAATCCTATAGTAACTACTGGTGTTCTTTCCCAAACACTGACCGTTCTTCCAGGTATGTGTGTGAAGTGAGTAAAATGATGGAGAGTGAGTAAAAAAATGGGTAGTAATTCTCTCTCTTCTTCCTTCTTTTATATTGCGGTTTGGCCTCCTCTTGTAGCTATATTTCATGTTTTCCTCTCTTCTGGATAGAAGTTTTTACCCTTACTCGCAGCTAAGGTGCCAACACACTAACTCTGGGAAAATGACAACTTTCTCTGTAGCGCAGCCAATTTCTGACCTTTAGGCTGGGCAACTTGATATATTCTAGGCAGTTTGTGAAAAGACTTGATTTTCTACTTCTCTTTGCCCTTCTTGTGTGCATTTCCAGCATTCCCCTGCTCTTATACTTTAGTTTCCGATTCTTCCAATATCCTGCATGCAAACACCTATTAAGTGCAGATTTCTGTCCATTTAAAGATTAATTCGACCCCTAATTTTATGCAACAATTAAGTCCTACCACCTCAAGTATTTTTTCTCAAATTATAGATAATATTTAAATATATGACTTGTTTATTTGTTTTCTTTTTTATTGTGTATATAATTGAACTTAGCTCATCAAACAAATAATTATATATATCATGTAGAATATGTAATGAATAATAATAGACGAGCAAATTAGCTTAAGTTCAAACCCGACCTGTTGTCGCGATCCGTCCGATCTAACCAGAAAAATAAATAAATAAATCTAAGATGCTTATAGCAAAAGTCACAATCCAAATATACTTATTGTATCACTTATTGTATCACCTATTGTAAATAAATATCTTATTTGCTTTTAGTAAAAGTTTCATTCTCGAATATAATTATACCATCATCTATAACTAATATTTTTAGTGATGGGATTCACTTGTATTACTTGCCACTAATATACACTTATTTCACTTTTAATCAAAATCTCATTTATAAATAAATATTGGTTTAGATTCTATAAATAAAAGTTTCACCTGGTTTACGATCAGGCATATGGCAGTGGACGATTGGGTCTAGGCATTAGAGGATCCATCCGCATGAGTTACAGAAAACCATTTGATTATATTATTGTATAGGAAAAATGTAAATTAATTATTAGAAACACTCCGAAAAACATATGTTTCCACATAAACAAAAACAACAATCACGAAAATGAGAGTTTCATACAATCAAATCATGTGTATATAGACTTAGTACAAATGGAGTTGCACAAAACTAATTATATACTTCATATTAATATATTTGTTGAAAGCACATTGATTCTGTTAAACATTTTGTAGGAAACAAGGATGATAAATAAGAATGCATAAGGGGACCATTATGGGCGCCGTAAAAAGATAAAAAAACGGGGTAGCCACATTGGGGCGGGGATGGTGAGGGAGGGGACGTCGCCGCAACCAGGGAATCAGCGCGGGGTACGGCTGAATGCGGGGTTGCGGCCGCCACGCTGCGGCGGCGCTGCAGCCTCCTTCGTCGCATTACCGCCACAACTTTAATTTTTTTTTTGTTTTATTGTTTCAGATTTACGGGATTGAATTGTGTGGTGCAGCATTAATGCCAAATATGCTCTGGAGGGCTATAGGATTGAATTGAGCTTTTATAGAATCCACTTTCCTTCTCACTTTTCATCTCACTTTCCTCACTTTTCTTCCTTACTTTTCTTCCACTTTTTTCTTCCACTACTTTCATCTCATTTTATGGATTCAAATTATGATGATTCGAGTTCTGATTCGTATGAAATGGATAAAATGATTGAATTTACGTTGGAGTCGCATCATAGGAGGAGAGCTGAGTGGGCTCGAGCTGTGTGTCCTCGAGCTCCGAGGACGTACATACACTGGGAGCGCGAAATTGCCGATCAACGCATCGTCGCAAATTATTTCTCCGACGAGCCACAGTGGGGTGCAACTGTGTTCTGTCGACGGTTTCGCATGAGAAAATCCTTGTTCCTGCGCATTGCAAACATGTTGGCAGGACGCGACGAGTATTTCCAGCAGTGCCCCAATGGTGCAGGCCGCGACGGACTCTCGACGCTGTTGAAGTGCACGTCGACGATTCGCCAGCTGGCATACGGTACCTCATCGGACATGTTCGATGAGTATCTCCATGTCTCAGAAGCAACGGGTTGGGATAACCTCAAAGCATTTTTTCGCGGTGTCATTGAGGCCTTCCGCGATACGTATCTGAAAAGGTCCACAATGCAGGACACTCAAGCATTGATGATTATGCACAAGAGGCGTCACAACTTTCCTGGTATGCTTGGAAGCATCGAATGTATGCATTGGGAGTGGAAAATTGTCCGTCCGCATGAAGAGACGGCTTCACCAGTGGAAGAATTTTCCGTCCGCATGTATTATCATGCATAACATGATAATCGAGGATGAATGAGAAGACGCGACTAATTAGGGCGACGACGAAGCCGGGTCTAGCTCGGGAGTGGCCAACGAGAATCCATCTTAAGGTGCACCGCTTCAACTTCGAGAATTTCTGAGTCGACGTGCTTCTCTTCGCGAATAACGATCTTACGGCCGACTTCAACAAGATCTCATCGAAGAAATTTGGGCACGCTTCAACTACTAATTTAGAGCATGAAATACTTTTACTTTTTATTTATGTAATATTAGGAATTTCAATTATGTCATTTTTTATTTTTAATTAATGTAATTTAGGATTTTAAGTTAAATAATTACATATTTTAATTAAGTACTTTTCGAATTTGTAGTCATTTAATTTTATTTTACAAATAACTCTGTTGAAATAAATATATAAAATTTAAGAATGAAAAAATGATAAAATGATAACAATAGTGTTGTTGTTGAATTGTTTGATACTGAGATAAATGTGTCGTTTCTAAAAAGTGAAATAATAATGTGTCAGTTGAAAATTGATTTATGGATATTTTGGAGTTGAGATAAAGAAGATCTGAATATTGGAAAACGAGAAGGAAATCTAGAACGATATGACAGAAAAGTGAAAAGACAAGACAAATGAAGGCTATGGACTATGACCACCATTAACGGTCATAGTCAATGTAATCATCATGGACGTTTCACGATCTGCATGCATCTCTATCTCTAGTCTTTTAGCTTTACAAAAGTTTTGAGCCTACAGCAAACATCATTCTCTAGTGCAATTTTTTTATTCACTCACGTGACAGACACTGTATATTGACAGGGATGTCTGGTTAAAATCAAACCAACGATTTTGATTTTGGAACTGAAATCGGCTTTTTCTAATTAAATTGGAATCAGTATATCGATTTCTATTCTAGTGATTTTGAAACCATAATTGACGGTTAATCAGAAAAAATCGTTGAAAACCGACAAAAAATCGGCAGAAAACCGGTGAAAAATCAGAAAAAATTTGATAAAATTCCACCAATTTTGAACCGAACAGAACCATCATCAGTTTTGGTTCAAAATAAAAAACGTCTAAAGTTGGAATCAGAACCGATGGTTCCGAAACTATTGACACCCTATTTAGGGGTGTGACTTATAAGCCATCCGAACTAACTCACGAGCTACCTGATTAAACTCAAGAAAACTCAAGAAGTGCCTCATAAGTCATAAAATTCAACTAGGAGTTCGTAACGTGAGTGGTTATCAATCTAGCTAGTATTCTATTCATAATTCGTGAGTCAACTAATCAATAAAATATTTTGCAAATAAAACATGATAGCCACATACTAATAACCTTTTATACTACTATAAATATGTTTATTTCAACCAATTTATTTAATCGAAGTCATATTTCTTCAACCATCTTGTTATCTTTATTTAGATAGATATTACACTTTATATAATAATTAAATAAATCACTACTACTTATTACATTTGTATATATGGGGTGGTTCATACTTATATATTCAATAAGTATTAGTAACCTCGTTTAAGTTAGTAAGTCAATTTTAAGTTTAAAATTTGAATGAAGCTCCATTTGATTATTGGGAGCATTTGGATTTGGGGTAAATATATATTTAGTATAAAATGTTTCACTCATGTTTTATATTGATACAAAAAGTTTCAAGTTTGCATAAGTCATACAAAATGTTTCTATTGTGTTTCAGTTTAATACATTCCGTCAATTACGATTAAACGTCGTTAAGTGGACTGCATACGTGGCATTCGAGCGCGTACATTGCATTCGAGTCACACCCCCAACTTTTGGTGTATATACATCATTCATACAAAATGTTTCACCAGTGTTTCATATTGTTACAAAAAGTTTTCGCCACTTAAAGTTTTCACCACTTAAATTTGTGCAGAGTTAAACTTTTTGTACCAATATGAAACACTGATGAAACATTTTGTATGAATGATTTATATATACCGAAAGTTGGGCGTGTGACTCGGATGCCACGTGCACACTCGAATGCCACGTATGCAGTCCACTTAACGGCGTTTAATCATAATTGACGGAATGTATTAAATTGAAACACTATAGAAACATTTTGTATGATTTATGCAAACTTGAAACTTTTTGTACCAATATGAAACATAAGTGAAACATTTTGTATTAAATATATATTTACCCCTTTGGATTTCGGTTTGAATTTTTGTTTAATTCGAACCGATTTGAAAATTCAATTTTTTGTGAAAAAAATCCGTGTCGAACTAAATTATCCGAAAATTCAAAAATTTAATTATGAAATCTTATCTAAATAAAAAAATCCAAAATTATATAAAAGTATTCAAAAAATCAAAAATTTCAAAAATCCAAAATTCTAAAAATCCTAAACTTGTTTTTCTAGAACTTACATAGTAATATATATCAACTAGCCTATTCCATTAGACAATTACAATCTTCATAAAAGCCTAAGTACCATAGTATCCATTACAATCAACCAAGACAAATACTACATCATTCAATACAAAAAAAAAGTTTCAAATATCTACCGATTCTACACCAAATTACAACCAACCAAATTAATGAATATAAATAGTTTCAAATTTTTAGAGTTCACATAATCACAAATTTCATGATACTCAAAATATTAGAATCATCCACCCCAATAGCTTCCAAGTTCCAAAAAATAATGAAGATTGATTTTAATGTTTTTGAAGCTTGCAATGATAAACTTATCATACTTATACAAAAAATATTATATAAATAAAATAAATCAATTAATTGAGAACAATAAACTTAAATGCATAGAACTTTAAACTTTCAAATACATTCTTCCATGTTTTCAACAAAGTGAAGAATTTCCTCAGCACTAAAATGGGGCAGAGGACTTCCGAAGCCAATCTTGACCACAAACCAGATATTCCACAACTTTAGAACTTAATGAGCTCCTAAATAGAGTATATGTCCTTCAATGGTAATTGTTGACTCTAATAGTATAGTTGAGACTGGTACCGCTAGAATATCACGGGCCACTTGAGAGATTATGATATATTTATATTCACTCTTTTTCCACCAATCTAAAATGTCAAATTTTGGCTCATCAGTCTCAGTATCCCCCTTAATAAACTTATGCAATTAATACCCTTATCTTTATGGTGAAAAATTTCATATATGGATCCCACCTTTTTCAACGCATCTTTAATAGATCATTATCATCAAGTGCAACATTTGGCAACTCCTTGTCTCCATGCTCATCAACATCTTTCGTAACAACTGATTGCTTGTAATCACCACACATGTCAACCAATTCATCCTTAACTTCTTTTGCAATTGAGTTACGCAACCCAACATCATACACACTCGTCAATGTATGCTCACCCTTCTCAATTTATATCAAGGATCAACAACAACAGTAATGAATATTAGCTTATTCATCTTCTTTGGATCACCCCAATATTTGTCAAATTTTTGTTTCATATGCTTTGTCATTCTACTCAATTCATCATCATTACCTTCTATAAAAGCTTTCAATAATACTTGCATTTTGTTAATCTCATAAAGAAACAAATTAGAGATAACATATAAAGATCCAGAAATCTTACAAGTTACCTCATAAAAAATTCTCAATAAATTCAATATCTTTTTGCTTTCATCCAATCATCCTTACTAGACATCCCATCATTAGACTCAAAATCAATTAAATACATTGGGTTTGGCAAATCAAACTTAGAAAAAGCTTTCTCAACAAGTCGAACAATTTCTAATTTTCCTCGCAGAAGACCCAATCTCTTTCATACTATCTTGCACCACTAAATTGAATAACAAGCAATGCATCTCATATGCATATATATGGTTACAATTTATAATGTTTTTCATCCATTGACTAATAGTTTCTATTAAATAAACTAATGCAACATCATTTGAGGAAACATTATCAATAGTAAAAGTGAACACCTTGTTAATACCACAATCACGCAAACATTTCTCAATTTCCTAACCAATGTCTCTACCCTATGAGTAGTAGTTGGACAAAATTAATAATTTTTTTGATCAATTTTTTAATTGTTATCAATATTGTAAGTTGTCAAACACATGTACTTTACTTTTTGAATATAAGTCCATGTATTAATAGTAAGACACACTCTTTGGTTGGCCGATTCTAGCAATGCCATGAGCAAATTCTTTTAATCCTCATACAAACTATCCATCTAGATGAAATCTTAAACTTAGGACAAACCTTAGAAACGAAGTATTGAAAGCCCTCCATTTCAACAAACTTAAGGGCAACTCATCAACAATAGTCATATAGGCTAAAACATTCATAACCTCTTCTTGGTCAAAACTCCAAGCACCAAGAGATGAACATGGCCCACATGATAGATTAAATTGTGATTGCTCAAGATCTATGCTTGAACTTTTTTGCATTTATTCAAATGAGCTTTAAGTGTAGTGGTGTTATTCTTAGAATCACTGCCAAATATAATCTCACAGTGCACACGTTTAGCTTTCTGATTTGTATCTTTATCTATGAAATGCTTAAAATGATCCCAAACCCGTGATATTTTCTCCATAGTTTTTCTCTTTTTAGGCTGGGTGGGTTGACAAGGTACAATACTTCCATCACTATAATGCAGAGTATCTTAAATTGTATCTTCAGGTTTATGAATATATTTAGGTGTATTTCCAATTGTTTCCATTTCATTATTTGACATTTACAAAAAAAAAAGGTTTAAAGGTATATAGCGACTTAGCAATACATAAATTGCAACAAAAAATATTTGAAAAGTAATAATTGTACTTACATTACAATTTGATGCCGAATAATCTATAATGCAAATTGTTGAAAAGACTGGAGTGTAGAGAGAGCATTCTCCTTTCTACTTCCGAAAATATGTAGTAAAGTCAAAAAAATAAAAATCGTCCTGAGTTCAAATATACTAATCACTATCTTTTTATCTATTTTCCTAAATATAAAAAGAAAAACAAAGTTAACATCAGCAGGGTCATCTTTATTACAAAAAATAAAATTTAAAATAAATTAATTCTTCTGATGATTACTACATTTTATCTAACGTTGGGTATGAACCCTTGCTTACATCAAACATGAGAAAACTCGAGAATGCACTAACGCTGTACATAAAATGGTAAATCAAATTTGCATGACCTCCTGAAATCAGATACCAGCAGATGTATAAAAAAGTACATGTAAGAAGGATAAAGCATGAAACAAAATACGAGGTTATGAGTAGAATGAAGTTGTGATAGAGTTAAGGGTATTTCGATAAGTAAAGAAAAATAAGAATTTTCAGGCGAACCTGCTCCAAGCAGAAAACCTACCGAATCACTAAGATAACTGTCTCTGATAACTAGCGACTACAATTCCAGGACATATAGCCGGCGCTCATTATGAAGGAAAGTGCCAACTATTTCTAAGAAACTAGCCAATTTGGAAACAAAAATTTGATTAATCAAGAAATAAGTGTTGAAATCCAAACACTTTCAGCCTTTCAGGTAGGGGGCTCCAGCACATTATATGAGCTAAGACCACTTCATTCTAATTCTGACCTTGAGGGCATGACTAAAACCATGATATCAATATTAGTAAACACTGAGACTATGAATCTACAGAGTTCCAGCTTCTCTCACCCAAGCCCAAAAATATATTTCATTAACTCAATATTGGTATATAGAAAGCCAATCATATATAGAAAATTCTATGAACATATATTTCATTGAACTCAATATTAGTATATGATATACTAGTTGAAAATTCTATGAAAATTGAAGCAGAAAAATAGGAACAAAATAATAAATTCCAGACCCAAACTCAACAAGGGTATTTTTCAATACCAATACCATATACCAATTCATAGTTGTTTGAACGAAACGAGAATATGAACAGAAAAAAGAAAAGAAAAGAAAACAAGCTAATTAAGTTCTCTTGCACTCATCAACATTGATAGCTCAAACATAAATGAACAAATAATCAACTTGCAATCGTTCCAATATAATTACTTTCCAAATAACAAAGTGCTCTTAGTCAATATAACAACTAGCATACTCCAAGAATTGAGCAACAGCACAACAACACAATCTTATAAAGCTGGTGTACATTGCACAAAGTGTTTTTAGTCAATCAATTAACTAGCATGCTCGAACTTACAATAATAGAAAATATCATATATAAATGCGAGCCTAGAAACAATCCATTCGCATTGCACAACAATCCAACATTCGAGTGATATGGCACAAACCTAAACCCTAAACACAGCAAAAACATAAAACATGATTGCAAACAAGAAGATCAGTAGAATCAACCAGACCTAACATGAATATATAAGCAGATTTTAGTACAGCTTCTCCAGAAATCGAGAAATAAAGCAGAGAACAGCATCCTGTTTCCAATTCAATTCAAGGGTCGGCATCTGCATTACACTTACGGGCAGTGAGAGCACTGAGAGAGGAATGGAGACAACGGGAGACAGCGGTGGGCAGTAGGAGACGAGGTTGACGTCGACTCACGGGCTGAGGAGTCGGGGACGCAACGCCCTGTGAGAGGAAAAGGGCGACTTGCGGGGACGCAGCAGGCTGTGAGAGAAGAGATGAGGAAGCGTGGAAGCGGAACCAAGTTTTCGATTTTTATTGAATAGTTTTTCTTATAATTTCCAAAGTTATTGGTTTATATATTTAGGCTTTACCAAAGTTAGATATTAATAGCTATTCTTGATTAAGAATGTGAGTTAATCCTAGAAATGACGTTGTGTGAACGTACATTAAACGTAGTGATTTAGACGTTGAATAACCGAAGAAAATGGTATTTATGAATAATATATGGAATGAATTTATTTATATGTTTGGACTTAGAAAATGAATCTAGGACTAAAATAGAGGCTAAGGTAAATTATCGAGAATTTTAAGATGGATACGTTAAGAATTGGGAACGTTGATTCTAGTCGAGAATCAACACGAAATGAACTAAGGTATTACCTTTATTTATGAACTTATTTATATAATATGAACATTGAGTTGATAATTTTGTTATTTATTGTTTAAGGGGAATGAAGCATAATCGAAAAAGACAAAGGAAATGATCATCAGTAATAGGATCGACTTCTGTGGAAAAGCATCAATAATAGGTAGCGCACTCTACTGTATGAATTGATTCTCTTAATTGAGCGATATTGATATTAATTAGTAATATTATGAGAGTATGTGAATGTTTTTTCTATGAATACGTGTGCTATAGTGTGACATGATATGTGAACAATATGTGTTATATCGAAGTGATTGAATAATGTGAAATATGTACTGAAATACAATAAGAATATCTTAATATCATAAGAAAAGAATATAATGAAGTAAGTATAATGATAATATAAAGTAAAGAAGATTAATATTTGTTTATGTCCCGTTGCTTGTGCATAAATTGAGTATAGTTGGCATGTCATAAAATCTACAATTGTGCATCATGATGCAGGCTCGGTCGGGTCTATACTCAAATCCAATCAGTCCGCACATGAGAAAATTGATACATGACATGAGTTATGATATGTGTTTCCCCCGTGTGGATAATGTGTACTCACATCCGGGCTATGTGTGCCCCTAAGTGGGCTATATGCGTCCATAGTGACCTATGTGAATGTGTGCCTCTATAGGATTAAGTGTAAGTGGTTTGTGTACTCATGTTTGTCATGAGCACAGTATTGGGGCTATGTGATTGTAATATTTGATGTGTGATTTGATTCAATGTCAGGTGATGATAAAATGTGTTGAGTAATCATAAGTGAATGATAATACGTGTTAAGCGATATTAATATCTGTTACATGATGTGATTCAATGTTAAGTGAAAATATTATGGTATATATGTGACCATATGTGAATTATAAATGGAAATGTGATAAGTGGGTATAAGAAGTTATATGAGCTAATTGATAACGATACGTGAAACTAGAAGAAGACATATATGAATAATAAGTGAATGCGTAAAGAGAAATATAATATAAAGTGATATATGACATAATTAATAGTGAAACATGAATTTATACGAGATAATTAAGTGGTCATATAGGGCTTAACCTTATTCTTAAGAAACTATAAGAAGAAATATAATTAAATGAAGTTAAGTGAAATTATAAAGTATTATTTGGAAATATACATTTGATAATATTTGGAAATAAGAGAATAATGAGTAAAGAGTATAAGAGATTAATGATAAGTGATTATGATAATCTTATTAAGGAAATACAAGAATAAATAAAGGGAAAAAAATAATATAAGCTTTTTAAAGTAATATAATAACTTGTCTTAATTAGGGGTGTTCTTTTGTATGGTATGAGTGCGCTACTGAGTTGTCGAGCTCACCCTTATTTTCTCCCTTGTAGATTAGCTTTTCATTTTTGAATCATATCGGAGTAGTTGCATCTTCGCGAAGTCACTAGTCTCTACTCAGTATACGTTCTGTATCAGTTAGAATATGTGGCATGTTTAGATCATAAACACTATATGCATGTAAATTAAATAATGAGTATATGGTTTTAGTATTATATGTATAAAGACTATTGTGATTATGTATGTTCATGCTAATATGGTTATATATGTTGAAAAGTGGTAATGAATTTTTAAAGGAAAATAAAAATTTTAAGTACGTGTTCATGATATTGAATAGTGACATCACTTATTCGGTCGACGTACGATCATGTATGGGGTGTTACAATTTTAGTATCAGAGGAATGTGTGTCTTACTAGTGACTTGATGCAACCGCTAATATTTAACTAATATAGGTATGTCGACTGATGCCCCAGCTCCAAGGTAAGTGGCAGTTGTACAGACCTTAGCTGATGCGCTCCGATAGGTAGCAGGAGCTATTCCGGCTAGTCAAACCTCTCCAGTTGAAAAACTCCACAAATATAAAGCTATTGAATTCAAGGGGAAGAAGGATGATGATCCAACTATAGCATAATATTGGTTGGATCATCTGCAGCGAATCTTTACTTTCCTTCCATGTAACCGAGAAGAAAAACTCCAATGTTCAATCTCGCTGCTAAAAAATGAAGCGTATATGTAGTGGATCAGCTTGGTCCAAGTTACAGTTCTTGAGGCGTTGTCATGAGAATTCTTTGTAAAAGAATTTCGTAAAAGATATGTCGGAGAACGGTATATGGAGAAGAGGATACGGGAGTTCCTACACCTAGTTCAGGGTGGCAGTTTGTTTTAGAGTATGAGACCAAGTTTAGACGTTTAGCTTGATATGCTCAAGAAATAGTGCATACTAATCGGGAAATGTGTAGAGGATTTGAAAAGGGATTGAATAGTCGAATTCAGATGTCACTTTTAGGTGTAGAGACAAGTTAGGTGTAAATTCGGATAGCGGGTATCGGGTATACCCGTACCTGACCCGATATTAGTCGGGTATCGGGTACCCGATACCCACAATAACCGTAGATGGGTTCGGGATCGGGTATTTCATATTTAATTTGTCGGGTATCGGGTATACCCGATCGGGTATAGGGATACCCAAATACCCAACGTGATACCCGATTTTAGAAGCCCTAATTCCTAAATTCTAATTTCTAAAACAAATTTGTAGACTTGTACACAGTCACTCTAACTGGCGTCAATTCACTTTAATAGACAAGAAATATATTATATATAATTGAAATCAACTTAAACTCTAAAGAAAGGCAGCAAAAAATAATGCATGAGGATTCTTCACTGAGATAGCCCAAAATCATGTTGAAAGTTCAAATTAATTGTCTGTAGGAAGAAAACAGCTTAAA
>JAYDZE010546311.1:0-13992 GCA_034509125.1 Monilaria moniliformis | reverse complement strand
AAAAGTGATGAAAGTGTGAAGAAAAGTGTGTAGGGAAGTGGGTTTTCCATCCTCATTTTGCCTCAATTTATAGGCAATATCACTCCACCCCACCCCCATCACCACCCCAACCGTTACATGCATCCACTCCCACCCCCAACTCTTCATTTATTTTTTTTCACATGTGAATTGCAGCTTTTGTTCTTCCCAAAATATGCATTGTAAAATCACATCACACTTATTTATTTTTTTTAAATTAAAGGTGGTCCGCCGCGTCGCCGATTCGCGGCCGCCGCAGCCTGGCGATAAGTTTCTCCAGCGGCTGAAAGCCCGACTAAGGCGCGGCCCAACGCCCCCCATCCCCACCCCGCCGCGGCCGCCGCGGTTTCTCACCCAAACGCGGCGGCGATAAGGGTGCTCTTAGCATTTGCATTCCAGTCCACTTGCTCGAAAATTGATTAACATTGGATTGAACTTGTATATTATGGTGTTTTGAATTACTTTTTCTTAATTAAATTGTGAAAAGTCTAGGACAAAATTCTGCATGCACTTATGAAATCATACATTAATTGAGACCACACTAGATTTTTTCCAATTAATTCCATACCATAAATCAATTTTCCGAAGCTATATCTTGAAAAATACAAATGCAATAAAAGAGAAAATCCTTAATCCCCAATCTCTATATATCAATATTATCATGCATCAAATGAAAATATTCGCATCTAAAAAACGGCAAATATTATAATCAAAATTAATGTAATTCTTTTAGATCGAGACATATCCAATTGCTTAATATAAATAAATGTACACAAAAGTATTTTATCTTAGTTAGTTAAAATGGAGATATCATCATGTCTGCAAAACCAATACCTTGGAGCGATTAACTAGGGCTGGGCAATCGGATACCCGCGGGTACCCGACCCGAACAAACGGGTACCCGAACCCGAACAAACTATAAAACCCCCACCCGATACCCGACCCGATATACTCATCGGGTACCCGATTACCCAAAATGGATACCCGAACCTGCCTAATCGGATACCCGAAATTCCAATTTTTTTAATTAATTTGATTATTTTTTTTAATCCACATGCTCTATATGTTTTTGGATTCTTATATAATATAAGTTATATTCTTCAAAATGTGCATAGGCCATAATTTAAATATATTCGACACATTGCAAAAATTTATTGGTAACTTATATCATCATTAATCATGCATTATATTAATATATTTTGTGGCCAATTATATTTTCAAATACCAAATTATATTTCTCTCAAGTCTTAATCATGAAATCAAATTTAATTTAGTAAGTACAACATTTTTTAAAAATTGAAAATATACCCTTAATTTATTTAAATTTCCACCTATTTTAAAAACTAAAAACCAACACCCAATTCATCATTCATCATTCAATTCAATCATCATTCATCATTCAATTCAATCATCATCATTCGTCCATCACATCATCAATCCATCATCCATACTAATAAGTCATCAATTGCAATTAGTGGCCTTCACTGAGGACCATATCTAATTTCTCTCTCTCTTTCTTAACCTAAAATCATTTTCTTTCATGATTTTTTAAATCATTACCATACAAAGAGATGGCAAGGCCTTTTCCCAATAGCATGCAACAGAAACTTATTAGTTTTATACCTGCAGCAGCCGCCTCGTTCATAACATTAGCTGCGATTTTCTCCATGTTTTCGGTGGTGATATTTCTATGTGGCGCACACCATGGAATGATAGCTTCTGTGACGAGGAGAGAGAAGACAAAGACGGTGAGATTGGGAGGCGAAAACCAGAAGAAGGGAATGGAGAAGATGAAAAGCCGCTTGAGCAGTAAGGCCCTGCTGATGAGCAAGATGGTTTCCTGGAGAAAAGTCGACAGCTGCACCGTCGATGTGCACAACGTCGAGAGTTTGAGGGAGTGTGAGATTCATTCAGCCCTAATTTGTTCATAAAATCGGGTTATTGGATCGGGTAATACCCGATATTTAAGTAGGATATATACCCGAACATATACCCGTCGGGTAGCGGGTCGGATGCGGGTTTTCCCGTTTACCCGAATCTGATTGCCCAGCCCTAGAGCGATTTGTAGACTTATGCTAATTGGAATAGCAATGCTTGCATACACACCGCATGACTCTTTCATTCTATCATTCTATAAAATAAAATTAGTACATTCAATCATCAACTAATACTCTTTCCATTCTTTTAAAAAAAATATATTACTATTATTATTGTTGCTGCTCAAACGGGAGCGTGCTATGGCACTATTGGCAACAATCTACTACCACTAAGAGAAATGATCCCTCTATGCAAGAGCCACAAAATTCAAAGCATTCGGCTATACAACCCTAATCCAACAATCCTCGAAGCCCTTCAAGGCAGCAATATCTCGGTCATCGTTGGCGTGCCCAACGAAGACATCTAAGGGATCGCAAGAGACTCAACTATCGTGAAATCTTAGGTCCGAGATAATATCCTGAAGTACCGAAACATCAACTTCTGGTACATTGCCGTTGGAAACGAGATCACCCCATCAAACAACCCCAACATTTCACCCCACGTCCCCACCACCATGCAACACATTTCCAATGCCCTAGCCGCGACCGAGCTTCGTAGAGTCAAGGTCTCAACTGTCCTAGGCATGTCAATTCTTGGACTATCATATCCTCCATCATTTGGGAAGTTTCAGTCCAATTTCCAAGACTTGTTCATCGATCCTATTATCAAGTTTCTTGTCAAAACAAATAGCCATTTTTTAGTAAATGTCTATCCATATTTTGCCTTTGTTAGCGGCACGACCAATATTCATTTAGATTATGCACTATTTACCTCTAAGTCGGTTGTGGTTAGGGATGGGGCATACCAATACCAAAACTTATATGATGCCATGGTCGATGTCGTCCATGCGGCTCTTGAGAAGGCCAGTGGGGCCAACATCAAGTCGTGGTGTCAGAGACAGGGTGGCCATCAGCCGGAGGGATGGCGACTACCGTAGCCAATGCGTGGACTTGTAATTCCAAATTGCTAAAGAGTGTGAAGAAGGGAACGCCAAGAAGGCCAGGGAAGCCTATGGAAACTTTCATTTTTGATTTAATCGACGAAAATGATAAGAGTCCTAAAATTGAGAAACATTGGGGAATCTTTCTTGCTAATAAAAGTCTAAAATATCCCCTATCTTTTACTTCATAAAATGTACAATAGGTGGGATAATGGGAAAAGTATTGTCTTTGACTTCTATTTGAAATTTCTATAATATATTATGTAATTTTGTTAAATTTATTGTCGTTGACCATCTCATTTGCATAAGTAACGATTGTCATATTATTGAGCCGACTTGATCCATCAACACCAAATGGATAAGTTGGGCCTAGTTAGACTAACATTTCTTCACGATACTTTGGTTTTTTGTTATACGCAATTGACTCATGGTCGAATTTTGACATATTACACACTAGTAAAAGTTATAATAGTTTATCAAAAAATTCTATCATTTTCAACATTAGCTTCACATAATTTCTCTATCTTTTACAACTCGAGATTAATAAAATAAAATAAAATAATTAGAGGAAAGTTTTAATTAAATTTCAAGGAAGTCAGATATCCGTAAGGCTGTAGATAGCTTGTCCGAGATCGTCTAGTAAAATTCGTTAGATAAGAATCTTGAGTATGATAGTATTCGGCTTTGAGCACAAAAATTAAAAAACAAATAATTTATATAAAATAGGAGAAAAAAATGTAACTTTCATTGAAAGTGTATTTGTCCAAAAAGAATGAGAGAAAATTAATAGGAAATAAAGATTAATAAGTGGAGGCCACAATGACATATAGCGTAAATAATGAATTATATCGATATATTTGTTATGTATTAAATTTTCATATTAAGTAGTAATCTATTGAAATGAGACATCCAAATAAGTTAAGTTGACATATTGAAATGAGACAGGAGATTATTAAATATCTAACTACTTTTATTGATTGTAAGTATCCAAGTAATATACTTTGTCATTGTTGATAAAATAATTTATTCTTAAAATAAAATACTGAATATTTTAAATATATGTATAAAATTAACAAGTTCGTTCATACTAAACTCGTGAGCCTCGATCTGTTCGATAAACAAAGTTTGAGATTCGTCTAAATACTAAATGGATAAACAAAGTTTGAGACTCAATTCAATATTAAACGAACCAAGTATGAACACACGATGATATTGGGCTAGGCTCGATTGTATTACACCATCCGAAATCAACGTTTCTCATATAATCGACTAATTAAAAATCTTAACAAATATAAAATTTAATCAACCAAGAGAGAGAGAGAGAGAGAGCCAATGTGGAGTTCGTCGGGTGATTTCTTTGTGGTGGTTCTGGCGTCGGATCTGGGCGTCGACGCCCGACCCTTTATATCCGACCCGCCGCCGGAAGAAGAGAATTGGCGCGATTACCCTTCCGATCTTCTCTAGGCCACCGATCAAAGCCTAGATTTTTCCGACCTCGATGCCCTCAGCTTCTTCTGCTGCGAAAATGGTTGTGATAAGTCCGGTGATAGTGGTCATAGCTAATCTTAGCTGAAGCAACTTAACTACTAAAGGATGAAGAAGCAGAGGTTATAAAAGCAGAGGAAGAAGCAAAGGTTATCGCCGTTCAACCGCATTCAGTTAGATATGCCAGCTCATCTTGCCAACTCAGCAAAATTGTTACGGCAGTTATGAAGAAGGAACAGGAGAGAGAAGAAGAGAATAAGTAGCTAGAAGAAACTCATGAATCTATGTTTTATCAAAATTGTAAATTGGAGAGGAGTGAGGACACTGAGAGAATTCCGGTGAGTTCTCAAGTGTAGTGTGGGTTGTATCTTTTATGAATTTGATCGATCTTATTTTTCCGGGTTTTTCAAAGTCGGATATGGGCTAGGAATTTGTAAGTAGTGACACGAAGATTTTTACGTGGTTCGAACGGAATTGATCTACGTCCAAGGCTCAAAGCGTATAACTTGGGTGTTATTATCGTTTGATTACAAGCGTAGAGTGTTCAACCTCTTCTACGTCTAAGACCCTCCCT
Organism: Monilaria moniliformis; assembly: GCA_034509125.1. Classification (NCBI taxonomy): domain Eukaryota; kingdom Viridiplantae; phylum Streptophyta; class Magnoliopsida; order Caryophyllales; family Aizoaceae; genus Monilaria; species Monilaria moniliformis. The sequence continues at coordinate 8,938 of JAYDZE010546311.1, read as the reverse complement.
ATTTATACTATTACATGGGTTTAATCTGAGTAAAGGAGTTATTGAAGAGACTCAGCGGTTACAAAGATCGTGGGGCGGTTTCTGAGATCATGGTTGGCGGTTGAAAGTAGTGGGGGTAGTGGACAGTCGCAGCCGAGCTTCTATCCTCCTTAGTGCCGAGCTGCATGTCTCTGGTCCGAATTCCTTTGTCACCGAGCTGATAATATTTAACCTTTGGTCCGAGCTCCTTCGCCGAGCTGTTTTGCTTGTGGGCTGGGCTGGACTTCTCATGGGCCGAATTCGTCGCCTCTGGGCTGAACTTCTGGTGGACTTTTGGTGGGCCGGACTGCATATCCTATCAAGCTTTATACTAGTATTCATGTGCATGTCATTCTACACCGTATGTGTTTATATTTGTGTGAAATGCAAGTTTAGATATTAATAATATTATATTATGATTTATGAATAAAGAATAAAAGGGCTTTCAAATGAATAAAGTATAAAAGGGCAATCTGTACCCTGCAGTCATGCACAACACTACAGTGCACTTTATTGCACTTTATCTAAGCGTGAAAGCTGGTACATAATCATATAAAGGCGTCTTTATTCCGGTCCAAAATATCAATGGTATCTCATCAATTTTCAGCTGTAACATTAGTATTTTACTTTTTTATCAATAATAATTTTATTATATCTTCAAACAATTCAGTCTCAAATCAGCCACAATTCTATTTTTATTAATATTTTATTATTCTTCAATTCTATATAATTATTTGAGTTGAGTTATTTGTAAAATCAAATTAAATGACTACAAATTCGAAAAATATTTAATTACAATTTAATTTTTTTTAATTTAAATTCCTAAATTACATTAATTAAAAATAAAAAATTACTTAAATAAAATTCATACAATTACATTAACTAAAAGACCTAAAAATTCATAAATCATAATTTATTCATAATTTCTTTTCAAGAATTGCGACCAACTTAGTATGCTGTCGAAGTTGCACTTCGTTCATGTCTGAAGTGTCATTGAAAATCACATTCATGTACTCCTTGAGAAACACCGCCTGAGTCATGCCGTCCTCTGACGGGTCTCGATTTCCAGTATTACCTTCTGGCATCTTGTCATTCCCTTTTTCTTTTCGTCACTTTTAGTCCCATTGGACGGGTCGGTGACTGTTGGACAATACTTTTATCCATTAAAACATTCAAATCAAATGCATCGGCCTCTCCGCTTGTAGAGTATTGGCCGGAGGCAGTGTGCTTGGTTCTTTTCGGGCCAGATGAGGAGTCGGAGCTACTGGAAAATTTGGGGGGCTTTCGCACAGTTGCCCACACCTCCTCTTACTTGAACTATATAAGTTCTTCGTTTTAGAAGGTAACGTGAGCTTGTTCACGAATGAGTTCCCCACTATGGCTGCTCAGCCATATTTTCTGGAGGTTGTTGATGTAGCCGGCGAATCTGAACCTGGCCCCAATGCTTGCGGGGGTTGTCATAGTCACACTCCAACGCCCAGGCCGGTTTGAGCGCGTTGTATTTTTCTGCAATCTTCTCCCAGAAAAATGTGGACCTTTTATCAGTTTCCGATCACCGGATCTTCGGATACATCAATGTAGCATCGGGCTACCAACTTAGTCTATTTCAGACCATACTTATTCGACCCGTCATCACGCATACTGGGGGCCACCTTCTTCTCTTTGCCTTTACCCGTCATGGGAGATGAATGTACCAACTCGTCGATGGTATGCATCTCATCAACGGAGCAGTCCCCGACGTTGATCGATGACAAGGTTGGGGTTAGGGGGATAATCGGCGTCGCATTTGAAAACATATAGGGATCCACATTAGTATCGCGACAATGCAACATAAAATTAGTGAAAGTTGATGGATCCCAACCCTTACTCCGACAATACTCAAAAAATTCGAGTAGCTCACCTGATGGTGGAAGATTTTTTTCCCGAATTTGGATCCATAAAATACAAGTGAGAAGGAAAGTGAAGAAGAGAAGTGAGAAGGAAAGTGGAGTGAAGTGTGTTGGATTTTATAGAAGGAAAGTGAGAAGCCTGTGATTCCATCATTCATTACCCTCTGTCACAATTAGCCAATTTCAGTCCAATTCCAGTGCAATCTGTGACTAATTAAAAAAAAGTATTTGCGACAGAAAAATGGGGAAGCGGGCTACAGCGCCGCCGCGTGCGCCCCCGCAGATCGCCCGGCTAAGGCGCGACATTTCCCTCCCCATCCCCACCCCACGTCGGCCGCCTCTCTTTTATTCTCTTTCACGGCGGCGTTAATGCTGCTCTAAGGGTATTTATAATAGATGCGAACTCTTTCTCTTTTAAAATTTAAAATAGAGGACATTGAAATTATCTATAATTTTGCTTTAAAAGTTCACTTATAACTTTATTTTTCAGCTGTTATATCAGCATTTAACTTCAGCCACAACACCAACAATCTAACTACAAAATTTCAGTTACAAATTCAACCACAACCCCATTTTTCATTTTCATAATATTTTTATTATTCTCCAATTTTGTATATTTATATAAATTATAATAAAATTAAAATAAATAACTTGAAATTCAAAAATTACTTAATTAAAAATTTCAAAATTACATTAGTTAAATAATGAAAATTATATTAATTATAAATACTGAAAATTGAATAATTAAAATTCGTCACATTATATAAATAAATAATGAAAGTTACATAATAAAAAAATACATAATCTAAAGTCCAAGTTTTTTGCAGTAACTCGATCAAGGCTTCATGATGTTGCCTTCTGGCTTCGGTCATCATCGACGTGTCTTTGTCAAGCGCTTTTAAGTATTGCTTAATCAACAATGTGTGACCGATCGTTTACAAGGCGGTATTAGAGTCGGGAACCCGAGGCTCGTTTGCGGGTGCACTGCTCGCTGGAGCTTTCCCCACCGCTTTCCTCTTTGCCGCTTTGTGACACATGGTACAAGTATCTTGCGCTGACTGTGTACCAAAACTTTCTTCCATCGTAGCATTCAAATAGAAGCCTTCGAAGTCTCCGTTGGTTGAGTATTGGCCGGCGGCCAAGAGCTTTGTTCTTCTCGGGTCAAATAACCCGTCGAAAAACATTGGGTGGTTTCGAACAATTGCCCACACATTTTCGTACTTGAATTATTTATTTTCATGGTTGTAGAAGACATAGTAAGCATGTGCTCGAATATCTTCCCAACTATGGCCACTCAGTCATACCTTTTGCATATTGTTAATTATTACGTAGATGGTCGTAATCGCGCACAAGCGTCCATCTCGATTTCAGAATATTGTATTTTTCTGCGATCTTCTCTCTCAGACCCTTTGCTAGTTGCCACCAGCGTGTCTTCACAAACGTCAATGTAGCACTTCGTTGATACCTTCGACTCATCCTTAAATACTTCTTCCCACCTCCAGGCACAATGGAAGCCGTCTTCGTCTATTTTCCTTTCGCTGAAGTATATTGTTGCATCTAGTTTATTGGTTCCATATCATTGACATCATAGTCGTCGACATGCATCGCCGAGAGGTTGAGGGGACTTTTGTTGGACCCCGTCACCGGAAAGATTCATAATTATTCGGTGCCACATTCCAAGTTTGCAGATTTTGAGGATCGCATCACTTTTCACGACAAAACACCACAAAATTGTCGAAAAAAATTGGGTTAAAAATAGAAATTTCCTAAATTTGGATCCATAACAAAAAAAATGAATTGAGATGGATGGCAATTGAGAATGATAATCGATGAGAAGTGTGTATGAGTATTTATTGAGCTGAAATTAATAAAAATAAATAAAACTTCTGCATGCCCGTGACTTCCCCCCACCCTACCCATCTCTGCAATTTTGAACCACTAATCACATAATTTTATATATTAAAATTAATTAATTTTTTAATTAAACTTGATCTTGTTTAAAAAATAAAATAAATAAATGGTTTGATTGCCGCAACATACACAACCCCGCTCCGTCGCGGTTGCCGTTTGCCCGCCGTTTAGCAGCAATCACGGTATCATGCACAGGCGCATTCACGGCGCCCCCGCCGCAACCACATTTGCGGCTGCACTGCATATGCTTTGATTTTGTCATTCTCTTATTTGTGGGTCCCATCTTATTATTTTACTTTTTACTTATATCATATAATATTCGATTATAAATGTATATAAAAATTACGTAATTAAAAAATAATTTCATTAAAATAAAAATAATTACATAATAAAATTCTAAAATTGCATAACTAAAATCCTAAAATAACATCATTGAAAACCTAAAATTTACATATTTAAATCTTAAAATTACATCATTGAAAGTCGAAAATTAAATAACTAAAAACTACAACCAACTTATATCATACCTAAATTCTTCATTGAACTGTTGAGAACAATGTGGTGTTTCTCCAATTGTTTCTTGGTCATTTGAGACATGTCTTGCATATTGGCTTCGTAAAACAAGTTCTACAATGCGACGTTGTCCCTTCATTCTAGTGTCATCCTCATTTGACTGATCTCCTGCGTATTGCACTGCTTCAGGATGTCGTCTTTCCCTTCGCTTTGCGCTTTCCCATATTTTGTCTGATGGGATGGCTCCTCAATTGTAATGGGGTCGACATCTCCGCTTGAGCTGAATCGGGCGTTGGAATTGTGCTTCGTTCTCTTTGATCTGGCCGATCCACTGTCCGTTCACTTTTCGAAATGGCGAACCTTTTGCCAAGTACGTACTTGAAAGACTTCTTGTTCTCCTTTGTGTAGGTGAACATCTCATCTTTCAAAATATTTGTCTCACTTGAGCTGTTCGTTCTTTCTCTTTCTATTGCATTGTACAAGGTGCAAAACTTTGAGATTTTGGGGTTGACTCTATCGTAATGCCCTCAAACCATATGCATTGTGCATTTAGAGGTGCATCCATGGCGTATCACATTGTATTTATTGGCAACATTCGCCCAAAATGACGATATTTTTTTATTCCCATACATTGCATCTTCGCTAACATCAATATACACTTCGATGATGTGCATTTTTTTTTGTCCGCAGAGTACGAAACTCGAACATCGCCGTTGACCTTCTCCACTTCATCAGATTGTGGGGTACCCTTGACACCTTGGGGTTTGTAGAATTGGATGGCTTCGATATGTGGAGACGATGAGCCAAGACAAGGAGATAACGAATGTGCCGCTTGAGAAGCCATTCCGAAAAGGGTTGGATCGTATTCGAAAACAGTTGGATGGATCCCTTACGATAGAAAATGTTGAATCACTGCTTGGTGGTTGAGAGTGTTGGACATGGTTGAATTTATAGAAGATATTGAGAAGAATTTGAAGAAATGGTATAGAAATGAAATGCAAGATGTTGATTATTTATAAAAGGGAAAATAATTAAAATAAAAAATAAACAAAAAGTGAGAAAAGACATTGGATAGGTTGATTTTTTTTCTAAAAAGTTAAAATTTTCAATTCAGAATACAATGGCTGGCTATTTAAAAAAAATTAAAATAGTATTATTCAAATATCTATTCGCAGGTTTTTTAAAAATATGTATGTATGTGTGTGTGTGTATATATATATATATATATATATATATATATATATATAAATCGGACAAAATTTTATCAAAATCTCACGGGATTCGCGTGTCACGCGCTCGCGTTCTAATTGAGCGAGAGCCACGAGTGCATGCACGCGCGCATAAAGGGCGGAACAATGCTAAAAAACCTTATGTGCGGCTCAAGCCGCCGACTTCCTTATCTGCAGCGGCGGTAGGCCAAGGGCATGGGCAGGCGGCTCGCCTTAGGAGCTACCGTTGTGACCCGTTGTAAGTGTTCTAATCTTTTCACCCATTTGACTAGTACAAATTCACATGAACCCATTTATATGTCTTGACTCGCACGTATAGTCACGGTACTGGAATGATTTTTTTAAGGGATTATGAAATGAAGTTCTACATGATGGTTTTTTCATACACAGTCCTATAAATACCTCATTCCCCACTTCATTTTTCACACATATTCCATCTATTTCTCTCTCAACTTCATTTTCTTCATCACATTCTTTTAATTTTCGAGTGCAAAAATGTCCGGCGACGACAATCAACCTCAATGGCGCGATTGGTTCGTGAATGAGGCCTACAAGGCATACACGTCGGGCTCCGCTCACTCCGCAACCCACTCCACGAGCTCCCCACTTAGCACGAGACCTCCACGCAGCAGTTAGACGACATCCAATTGTCCGACCACCCGATGTACTGCGAAGTTCTAGCAGCATACACCTCGAAGGAGATAAAACGGATCTTCGAAGTGTATGTTAATACTAGCGAGGAACCCATCGTTGACAACCAACAAAAATCCAAATTTTTTTAGGAAAAGGGTTGCTGCTGCATACAATGGCAGCCGACCGGATGGCGTCCCAGCGCCACTCAGAATATGGTATGGGCTCATTTTGACCAAGTTAGCCCGAAAATCTCCAAGTTCTGCGGCATCTACAACAATTTGGAGAAGGATTTGCCAAGCGGCGCGAGCGAGGTGGATATTCTAAAAGCCGCCATGCAGGTCTACCAAAACAACACCGGTAGACCATTCAAGTTCACCGGCACTTGGGACAAGGTCTGAAGCATCGACAAGTGGGTGGGTGGCCTCGAATCGGCGCTGAAGCGCATGAAGAACACCTCGAGTGGAAACTACTCCATGAGTGGTGGCGAATGATCCGAAGGCGCGACCTCGGAGGCGGCGGGGAGGTCGGGTTGAGCCCATCCGATCGGAACGAAGGCAGCAAAGAGAAGGGGAACGCCGACTTCGAGCAGTGCGGATCCGGAGGCGATGGCGGCGGCCAACAAAACACTAATGTACAACTTGTTGGCGAAGACATATTCCAAAGATACTAGTGCTATGACACCTGAACAATTGGACGTGCACTGGAGATTGATCAACAATCTACAAAAGGACTTGGGTATATTGCCGACGGATTATAATTTTTTAATTATGTAATTTTCGTGTTTTAAGTTAGAAATTTTAATAATGTAATCATAGGATTTTTGAATTATGTAATTTTCAATTTTTAAATTAGGAAATTTTAAGTTATGTAATATTAGGAATTTTAAATTATGTAATTTTATTTGTTTAATGAATTTCGCCTATTTTATTAATTCAGAAAATCAATTTAATTAGAAAATATAATAGGTATAATAAATAAGAAATGAATAATTTTTTTTGAAAATAAGACTCATGAATAGTGTAAGAGAATAGATGGTTAATGGATGAGTACTGTAGGTAGTGTCTCTTAGTTAGAAATGTAGTAAAAAATATTATGGACCCATGAATAGTATATGAATAATGTAAGGAAATGAATGATTTGGGGATAATATTGTGAATGACCTTATATACTCTATACTATATATTTATTTAAGAATATTTTATGAGATAAATTGCAATCAAACATCCAACTATTAGTTCCAAGATTATTCTAGCCGTGTATAAAGTTTAACATAGATTCGTACAATGATTTGTTAAGTATTCAAATGTTATAAATTTATAATGGTAAATGATTTGATTCATACCTTTCGCACTGGCCCCATTATCAATTATCTCTCTTGATCTTAATCTAAGCTTTTGTAGGCAAGAATACAATTGTAGAAACTCGACCTAACACCATTGGCATCCTTATTCTAACAATTTGGCCCACCTCGCTTTGTTACTGTCAAGTGTCAAAGGACAAATGAAACATAAATAACTTTTAAATATAGTATAATATATATCCCTTAATAATATTTTGACATTCGTTAAATCGAAGTATCAAGTAAAACATTAACATAAATAACACCAGTTGACATATATAGTCAAATTGTGTTTTTCTTTTTTATTTTCTTTCTTCATTTTTCGTGTCACGGAGTTTCATAGTCGTTATTTTTGGTGCGTTTTGAGTAAATATCCTTATTCAACTTTAGAATAAACACCTTAATCTTATGCAATAATGAGCAAACTATATTAAAGAGGAAAACCAAAAACTCTAGTCATAATAATAACATGCAAATCAAATAAGATTTTTAAATCCACTGCTAAACCATCCTGAAGGGGACTTTTGGTATTTTTTGTGATATCGTAGATTTGTAAATTCAAGTATAGACTTGGCTTGAAATTACAAATATATTATTCTTTACTTCATAAGATCGTTTTCTATTTGGGAGTGGGGATAGTGAAGCTATCTCCACTCTCTACTCTCTCTCCTCCCATTGGAAGGCATTTGTTTTGTATCTCTCTACATTAAGCCATGCTTTTGGCTTTTGCCACCCCATGTGAGGTATCTAGTCAAGGAGATGTGACCCCTCCAACTATTTTACTACACACACATATCCTAATCTCTCTTGCTCAAACCTTCAAGAATTTGTTGCTCTTAAGACGACGATGACCTGACACTTTTCTTGTATCAAAGTCTCCCATTTTCCTTGCTTTTCAGGCACTTGCTTTTCTAAGTTCATCATATGTAGAATTGTTTAAAAGGTAAGATTTTTTCCTTTTCTCTTTTGCGCTGTAGCGTGTGGCTCAGGCAATACAGCATACACCTTCTCTACAAATGCTACGTTTATATGTTAGTATGTTACTATATGCAATTATGGATGCAGATGCAAGCTTTAAGGTTACAAACGTACTTTCCATTTCTTCTCTATCATTTTCCAGACCAAACTAACTATAAACCAATTTAAAGAAAAAGAGGGCTACACCTGCACACACAACACAGCCGTCTTCTTATTATAGCCATAGGTATATTTTCTAGATTTTTTGAGGGGAAGTTTTTGGAAAATTTTCCATCTGGGGCGTGGCGTTTCGGGTTAAATTCAAGCAGAAAATCCTAATGACAGACACTCGAAACTGAGAAGTTCCTACCAAAAATGGGATCTTTTAGCGGATTAGGGATTGGTTTGAGCTTTGTGTTTGGCTGCATTTTAATGGGGCTTGTAGCAGA
>JAYDZE010546300.1:0-13993 GCA_034509125.1 Monilaria moniliformis | reverse complement strand
TTGTGGCGAAGAATGTTAGAGACTCGATGCCTTCGTCTCTTCTCTGCAACTGGCAAGAAACACTTGTTGAGGCTGCAGTTGATCCTGATTTCGATTTGGTGTCCCAGAAGAAGCTCCAGAGCTTCAACATATGGAAGCATTCCTATTTCAAAACGTGTGCAGCCGTTGATCAGGCGCTGGAGCACCACCGCAAGATTGATGCATTCAACAGCGGCACCACAGCATTGACAATTGTTAGGCAGGTAAAGACTAATGTTCTTACCCCATTGGGTATCATCACCCTTAGCAAGCATGGATCTTTAATGAACTCCAATTTCAATATAGGTTTTGTTTTGAAATTTCAACTAGGATATGTAATGCAATTTAATGTGTCGCAATCAACGCGAGGCAAGTTCAAAGTAATGCTATCTTCAAAGTTTGGGAAAAGTCTCTATTTGTGTAAGGTGTGGTCCTTGCAAAAGTAGTCGGTTCATAAGGATTCCTAGCATGCATCAATTCAAAGGGGACCATTTTATGAGGGTGTTAATCTTTCACTTGGTTTTATTACTAGTTACATGTGATACTCTTATCCAGTTTTTTTGTCAAGAATGCTATTACAGATCACTTTTTAGTATAAGAAATCCTACTGCTTAAATTAAGTAGATCAAAACTTGAATTCGGATTATTCTTTCCCGCTCCTCTACATTTTCAAGCATGTACATTCTAACATAATATACTATTAACATGACTTAATTTGAAAATTGTTATGGTTTTTACCAGGGAGAAAATGTGTTTTTAGCAAATGTGGGAGACTCGCGTGCTGTGTTGGGTACGCCTTCTGATAATGGGGACATGGTGGCGGTGCAGCTCACCATGGATTTCAAGCCTAATCTACCTCGTGACTCTCTCTCTCTCTCTCTCTCTCTCTCTCACATATCTGGCTTTGGCAGTGTGAGAAGGCTAATAATGAATTGGTCTGTGTGCAGAGGAGGCGGAGCGAATAACACAGTGCAATGGAAGAGTATACAGCCTGGATGATGAGCCAGGGGTCCACAGAGTGTGGCTGCCACATGAAGACTCCCCGGGGCTAGCAATGTCTCGAGCTTTCGGGGACTACTGCATCAAGGACTTCGGCCTCATTTCTGTGCCTCAAGTCATCCACAGACATATAACAAGTAAAGACCAGTTCGTGGTGCTGGCCACAGACGGGGTATGTGTGCGACCTATATGTTATATGAGTCTTGTTTTCAAGGTTTTGTAGCATTTCTTGATATTTTACTTTTTCTGTTTAAAGGTTTGGGATGTTGTATCAAATGAAGAAGCAGTGCAGATTGTGTGGGGGTGCTCGGAGCGGGGCAAAGCTGCAAAGCGGCTGGTGGAGAGGGCGGCTGATGGGTGGAGGAAGAAGAGAAGGGGAATTGCTATGGATGATATATCAGCAATTGTACTCTTTTTTCATCCATCATCTTCTTCTTCTTCACACCAATTTGAACTTGTATCTAAGCTCAAGTGAATACTCTTGGCTACTGAGCTGTACCAAAAAGTTGGGGATGGTTCAGTGCCACATCAAGAATTACCCTTTTAGTTATAATCGGATCCTTAATTTAAGAATATGAATGCCATTTTAGATAGCAAAATTCAAAACTGTTTTATTATCGGTATTAGTTCTGGCTAGCTCTTCGATTATGGTGTAGAGTATTAGATTAATCCCAAATTAAATTATAGCAAACAACATGCTGAAGAGGAAAAAGAAAAGAAAAAAAAAGATTGGAATACAGTCCGAATATAATGTGCCGTAGCAATCGCATGGAATTGGACGACTTAGATTGCTTTTCTAAGAAATGTAGTACTAAATAAATATGTAAAAAATTGAAAATCCGAAGGTACAAACAAATCTACACTGCCAGAGTTTGACTAAATTGAATGTCGGCAATGCTACCTAGCCGGTAGTATCTCGAGGTAAATGATATTTTTGGATGTTAAAGGGCACCCATAACACGCACCTTGTGGCCTGTTTAGGAGGGATGAAACACCCGCGAGATGCGTTGTGAATGTCTCTGCAGGACGGAATGCTCGAGACCGATGGAAAAGGGGCTGGTTGGCATGCCAATCCCACCAGACCAATCAGAGGTTCGTGTTGCGAGTGGGCGTCAATTTGGCGCAATATTTTTATTTTTTATTAAAATTCAAAAAAAAAAATCCACCCCAATGGCTAGTTTGGTGTTATTTTAATCATCATGACCCCTACTATTTTTATCTACTCTCTTTCTCAATTTCATCTTTTTCACACACATTTTAATTTTTGAGAGCTAACATGCCCAGCGATGACAATCAAAACTAATGGCGAGATTGGTTATTTCATGAGGGCTACGGTCGAAACATGATGGGTTTCGCTCAGTCGTCGACTTACCCCATGTCGACGCCCCAAGGGGAATATCCCCACGAGCTATCCACCGAGGCATTGGATGACATCCATACTCCGACGAGCCGTCCTCCCGCGACGTAGGAGTGATGTATACCGCCGAATAAATGAAGCGGATCTTCGAGGTGTACGTCGACATAAACAAAGATACGGTGGGGAAACAACCAAAAAGCCTGCTTTTTGGGAGAGAGTTGCCGCTGCATACAACGCACGCCGCCCAGAAGGCACCCCGAAGCATATGTAGAAGAAGCTTTGGTCTCATTTCAATTGAGTGAACCTGAAAATCTCCAATATCTGCAATCTACAACAACTTGGAGAAGGAATGACCAAGTGGCGCAAGCGAGACAGATATTCTGAAATCCGCCATGCAAGTATATACCCAAATGACATAGGCAAACCGTTCAAGTACGTTGCCACTTGGGAGAGGGTCCACAACGTCAACAAGTGGATGGGTGTAATAGATTTGGGGTTCAAGCGCACGAAGCATACCTCGAGCGGCCACTACTCAACAAGCGGCGGCAAAGGATCCTCGTTCCGAGGGGAGAGCGAGGGGGGAGCTTCCAGCCGAGTCGGGCTCGGCCGGTCGGAACGAAGGCGGCCAAGAGTAAGGAGAAAGGGTCAGCTTCGAGTAGTGCGGCTCAACCAAAACCGCTGGACCCAGAGACGCTAAGGGAGGCCAACAGAGGCGTCATGTATAACGTGCTTATGAAAGCATATATCAAAGATACAAGTACTATGACGCCTCAACAATTGGAGATGCATTGGAGAATGATCATCAATTTTCAAAAGGATGGGCATTGATACTGGAAGACTTTAGTACTTTCTATTATTTTTCTGTTTTAATTATGTAATATTAGAATTTTATTTATATAAATTTAGAATTTTAATTATGTAATCTTAATATTTTAATTATTTAATTTTTGATTTTAATTATGCAATATTATGATTTTTATTATATAACTTATTATTTTAATAAAATTCACAATTTTTAATAATTAAAAAATTTAATTTAATTAGAATATGTAATAAATATAAGTAATAAGGAATGAATAAAAAAATGAAAAAAAATGAAACTGATAGTCCAACAGAAGTGATGGTGAATAAATAGAGCAGTGGGTGATGTTTATTGACAAAAGAATGATGTGAAAAGTATTGTGGAGCCGATAATTCATGAATAGTATAAGAAAAGGGACGGCCAAGGATTAGCGCTGAGGATAGCCTAAAAACCAGCTAATAAGAGAATAAAAACCACAGAAACTCTCAATCCACACAATATTATGATGAGGATGACCAAAGTTTGATTTACGAAATGAAAGCTCATAAGATAGACTATAAGATGGAAATAATCTGAAACCGATTGAATGTGCATAAATTTACAATGTTGAAAATAAAATATATTGACACGATTTTTCTACCTACAATGGACCAAATGAGATCCCTTGCTTCAGCAGTGAACACTCAAGAAGGATTCATGTTTACATACACTTTGTACATAAGTGGCAAAGTCTTCAACAAATTACAGAACATATCCATCTATACACTCAGTGGAATACCTGTGATGACGCGTAGAACTCACCCTCGATAAACATTGGTCTTAGATCATCTTCTTGCCTCATAAACTCCAGTGGGAAGGAAACAAGTTGTCCTCTCACTGATTTTAGCTTCGTCTCTGGATCCATCGTGATCACTTCCCCATTCTCGTGAAATTCAAGTTTCTCAGGTGCCACTCCTAAGTCAATTGTTGTGTGCATAAGCTTCTGTTTCCAATGGTTCATACTTTGTCTAAGAGCGGATCTGAAATGAATGGCAACAGTCATTGATTACAATTATGAATTTACGTGAAAGAAGAACAATATATATAGCTGCTTTATACGCCTCAATATATGTATATACAGCTTTATAGTATGGCACCTGGAGTGGATGGTGTCATTGGGGATGCAAGAGAATACATCGTGATAGATCTTTGTATTCGACTGTCAAGTGAAAATCAATTAGAGGAAAACTGAGTGAATAAAAGAAAAAAAGAAAAAGAGATGAAATTAATGCTTCAACTCCAAAAGACATCCAGTATGTTTTAGTAAATCTTGGTGAAAATGATTGTCTATCAGATTTGGTACAGCTATACGCAAGCAAACAAACAGTAACCAAGATATTGCTAGCAGGCAAAGGTATCATACTTTGTTACCTTGCCTAGTCCTAAGATTAAACCTAGCATCTCTATGTTTTGGCAGATATATAAGCATATATGTTTGATACCTACTACATGATTGTGCACGAATATACACACTGTAGTAACATTTTTGCTCACCTCGGCTGTTTCTAACCAGAAATCTTTGTATGTTGTGTCAGCTATGGGGTCTTTTATTTTAGCGACCTGGAATCGAGACAATAAATTAGCACTACAAGTGAAATTAGCACTAATAATTACTAAAGCAGGATAATGGGTGGGATGTCAAAAGATATATGGTTTGGAATATATATGATTAAAACTCAATAAGAAGCCATATAATCATACAAGTAAGCCTTTTGACTCTTCTAAAAAAACCAGATTCCAAGTCAATGCTCTTAAAACATATCTTCAATGGTATCTATGATTAGGCTCACCTCTTCAGCGTTTAGACCAAGGTGCTCAGTCCATAAGGAAAGTCTAAGGCTAAAAGAAAACTTTCCAGCCTTCCATGGGCTCCCATCCATGGATGAATCAACAAACTCTTTATCTTCTAAGAGGATAGCAATCTGGATAACAAATCATCACCACGTACTTTAATATATAAAAGGAATCTAAGATAAAGGATATATATATATTGTGATCCTCAGACTTGGCTCTAGACAAGAAAATTCAAGGGAGAGAAAACAAAAAGGAGCAAGATCATATATTAGAAAATGTAGAGTATAAAAATAAAAAGGAACTCAATAAAGTAACGGTTCATAACAACTAACTAATACTTCATTAATCAGCCAATTGTTTTATACACAACCGTGTTATTGTAACTATGATTGTATATATTTTATGGATAACACATACATGAATCTATGCGTGTCAAGCTCACATTATAATGAATTGTCATTGTCATGAGTGCATTTGAGGACCTTATGTGAAACCAAAAGATAAGCACTACAAGTTGCCACATGTTTATAGTCTTAGGTTCCAGAAAACATCAATATTCCTATAGCAGTTTGATTATCGAACCAATGGGGAACACACACACCTCTGAGTCTCTTGAACCCAGCAAACTGCGATCATTAATATTGGACGACCCAATCAAAGCACGACGATCGTCTACTATCATAACTTTGCTATGGACATAAACCTGTAAAAGAAAGATAAGTCTCAGAATAGGTTGATCAAGAAGCATGACATGGCTAAAACTGCCCATGTTAAAACTGGCTGGGACATGAGGGAATGGGATTGCTAGGTTCATATATTATCTTGAAAAGTCATATCCTACTGATCAAGGAAAAGTGATAACTGCATTTAGATGAAAAGGATAACAAATGAAATTAGCCCAAACTATATATACCTGACTCGTAACCAGAGGACCACCATCAAAAAGTCTGCCATAATTTCTTAAACCAAAGAAAGATATGAAATTATGCATCAAGGGACCAAGTTCTGAGCTAAGTTTTTGTAATATTGAACTTTCTGTTCTGCAAATAGTACGATACTGCCAATGCATTATTGCTCTAACAGTAGCGGCACCTCCATCATCCACACCACCCTGTTTAATGAATAGTTACTCAGAGATATAGTAAACAAGATTGAGATGGAAGGTTTCTGTTCAGCAGGAAAGTACCTGAAACCCAGGTAAGAGTGGAATGACGATTATGACTCTGAAGCACTTTTTTTCTTTGTGAGCCCGCATTATGCGGTTATACAGAGATTCAAGCACACGGTTTTGTATAACTTCATCTTCTGCAAGGCCTGATATAAAAAATTGATTCTGGAAGTAGACAAGGAACATTTGACATATTACTTCTTGCAAACTTCATGTTCCAATTTAACAATAAAGAAAAAGGAATGTAAGATCACAACATTTGCAGAAGTACAAAGATGAGTCCTCATTCTATAATTATAGGCCATGTATGACTACAAACAGAAACATATTAGTCCAGAAGGAGCCGACAGACCTATTTTAGTAGCATTTATGTTAACCTCAATTAAACTTAAATCATGATTTTGGCTGAAGGCTTAACTTATCAATCTTCACTGACCTTGTCATGCAGGAAACTGCATAGATTGCAGCCATCCTCTCACTTTTTCTACCATTACTTTTGAGACAAAGAGGTTACTGTAAGATTTACTGAACCAAGTGACGGGATGATAATCATACTTTTTATGTTAAAAAAAGAGATAATTTCTTTCTACTTAAATGTCTAATTCATATAACCTTCTAAAATGCATTTTCCTGTTGACAATATCTAAAAGTTTATAATGTTTAGAAGAAGGAAGCAGATTGATCAGTCCTAAGAAATGAAGACACATAAAGTTCACCTCAATGTATATGAAGTGCTCTGCCTCCTCAACGAGAGCACAATAAGCTCTATGAATGCTGTCTTCAGTTTGATTTGTCCCAGCAGACCACTGGCTCACACTTCTGACAACCTATACCAATGAAATATACAACTCAGGGGAAACTTCTGAGGCTAATGAATCCACCTCAGTATTTTGAGGAACCTACAAATAATTTTTCAAAGCTGGGAGTCTCATTTCCATAGCTGGAAAACAGATACCAATTTCAATAAGATATATTTCCACTGGTAATAATAACTAACCTGGCAGCGGCATAAACTACGTGGACCAACTTGTGTTACTTCATTGGCTGATTTGACCTGGCTTCGCTGCAGATCAGATTCTGAGGTTGTCTCCACTGATGTTGCATTTTTTATGTATGCAGTATCATAGTTATCGAAGAAATTAAATCTCGTGTCTTGGTGAGAAAGTGACCTGCTTCTACTATGACTAATCTTCTCATTTGGAGTGTATCTACTTGAGTTGAAGTCATTCCATCTATTTTCCATGATGGAAGACTCTGGACCATTCGCTTCATGTGGCAAAAGTAGTGGGATGTCGTCCGGTGGTGTTTCTGAGGAAAATGAATTTTTCCTACTCAATCCCTCTGGTTCAACTTCAGAGATTTTTCTGTTAATGTCTATAACACTGCTTTTTCCCATGTAGTGCGGTAAAACCATCTGATTTTGCGGTATAAGTAATGGTATTTTCTCTTCGTTTGGTGCTTTACTCCTCTGGTTTGATGGGGGAAACATATTAGCAGCTGAATATTTGTTAGTTTACACCAGAAGCAGGGAGACTAACCTTTGCATGGTTCCAGCGCTGAACAAAATGTCTAGCAATATCCCTACAAGGAGGGCCCCATACGGCACAATGAACATCATGCCATGGCATCCGAGGGTATTTTTCTCTATCCAGTTCATCTTTTAGGGTATCCTCCCATGAATTTGGTTCTGATTCTCTGCATATCCCATCTAAAGTTTCAAATTCAAAAGCCCATGGAGCGGTGAACATTGATAACAACAGATTACGTGAAAATACGAAATAGATACCAACAGTTTTACATCTCTTAGTCACTAATTTTGTTGTAAGCATTCATGACAAGTGTCATAGTTTTTTCTGTTTATCATGTTATGTGGGAATTTTCTGTAATAGTACACGAATAAAGGCTATTATGGTTTATAATTTTACTGGGAAAATGCTTTAAATGTATTTCATCCATTGGATGCTTCTTTACGGAAGGGGTAAGGTGGGAAAGCAATAATTTAGTGCTATAAGCTCTGCTAACTAAAATCCTATATCCAAGCAATGTAAGAAAGCCAATGGGAAACTGAACCAAACTCGGCTTGTAATAATCTTTACTTATCACCTATAGCCAAAGAAGAACTAATGGACAGAATCTTTGGTATACAACCAATAACCAATCTAGATCTTGTAAACCAAATTCCTGGCCAAATATAAGTATTTTAAAGAAGTCGGACTCTTATCCAGTACTTACTTTCTGAATACATACATTATATAGGTTTCATATTACAAGATGAATTACCTTGGATTGTAGTAGTCTTTTCCAGGCCATAAGAAAGGAGGCAAATCACTTATTTTGTGTTCAGTGGTGTCAAATCGGCCAAAGCATAAATCTAGCCCTCCGATATAACATATCTTGTTATCCACAATAACAAGCTTTTCATGGTGAGACCTGCACGAACCATTATTAACTTCTTGAAACGAGATTTAAAAACTTCTTGGATGGAGTCTGAATGAACTTCTCAAAAACCATAAAAGAAAAGAAGTTCTTTTATTTCTCTGGTATAGGAATTTTTGAAGCAACAACCTACCATAAGTAGACGCCACTTGACAAATGATCAGGATACCGTAGAACTTTGACATTTTCGTGAATGCTAAGAAGCTTTCTCTTACTAAATAAGCTATTAATTTTTAAAGCAAGAGAAACTTCCTTGTAGAGAAGAATGTGTATCTGCAAAGTTTTATATATAAACAATTCAGAGAAGAACTATAATTAATGAAATAGAAACAAACAAACTCTAGTGTAGCTTTGCTTCCACGGCTATAAACAAGGAAATGGAGAAGCAGAACTTTGAGGCGACACTCAGAATGATAACAGCTATTGCTTTCTTGTTAAGGGAATATAAAATTTCCGTGTATGATCATACTTTGCGGTCGGTCGAGATAGACTATTCAGCACTGTAAGCAATTTTATAGGTTGTCAGCTAGTTTTAACTGGTAAAATCCAAGTGAAGTTGCATACATCTTCACCGTGTCTTAGTTTTCATGAAAAACAGAACTCTGGTCTGCATTTCAAATGATAATTTCAAAGTTCCAGTTCACATATCTGTACAAACACTACTTAATATTTACTGCAATTGGACATTTGAGACAAAGATCAACAACAAAAGAAATCAATGATTGCTAAGTAGTAGATGACATGCTTAACAAGATGAGACTAGTTGAAAGAAACATAAAGTGTTACTGAAATGTTTCCGTTTAATTGTCCTCTTGGGTCTGAATACTTAAATTGTACCTGAACCCCTTCCTTTGCTTTAGCCTCAAGTAAAATATCAAGCCTGGAGGAGCTGTTGTTGTGGTATGGCCGTCTTAAGTACAATTCTGGGCAAAGCCACCATCCGGTTATATATATCTGCAAACATACTTTGCTAGTTTTAGATATTTGAATGGCCAAAAATGGTGAGACAATTGACATGTCTGGAAACTTAACCTCGGATCTAGCTCGCTCTATGGATGAAGCAATTGATTCAAATGCTGCTTTTCCATCTATGAACCATTGAGCTAGGCTTCCATCTTCTGATAGTCCTCGAGTAGGAGCAAATGAATTAAAACGGTGAGGATGACACCAACTTTCAGAACTCTTTGACTCGACGGCATTAATTGCAGATATCCACTCTAGAACTTTAGCGTTGCTTGTAGTCCTTATCTTTATGCTTCTATTCCCACTACAAACCTGTTCACCATTTAAACCAAGGAGATCGAGTTAGTTGCATTCTAATTAAACTATTTCAAGTTTTGCAACATATATGAAAACTGAATGCTGCAAGTTACAACCATGTTGACTCTGTCTCGCAAATTAATCAACCATAGTCCACATAGGCAGCTTCAAGCTTCAAGCATATCAATGGGCATATAAGAAAGGGTATTGTATTGTTCAACTTTTACCTCAAAGAACCTCCAAATTACAGTTATAGATTGACTATGTAGGCCACCATTTTCAAAATTTCAAAAAGAGCATCTTCGTAATTGAGTATAACAAGAAGTGATTTCACTGCGATTCAGTCTTCATTCATACTTTGATATCATTGAGCTGATTTCCTATATGTCTCTTAGTCCTGCGGTATGAAGTACCTATATGGCTATATGCTGCATCCTTCCTATTTGATATGCTGAATATCATGTGTCATTTCTCATTTCTCATTCCAGTTTCATGCTGTTTTTTATAAACTTGAATTGGTAAATATTGTAAACCATAGATAAATTGAATACCCCAAAGCCTGGAAAAAAAAATAACAAAACATGGGGTATCTACAGAGATAAGCTTTGTGTCAAATCTTTCATCTATGATGCTTAGCCAAATAGGAGGTGAAAAAAAAGCTGACCTTAAATGCGTGACGCAAAAGATTTCGTTCCTTCGACAGTTTCGCCAAATGCACTTCATCATCTCCTTTCTTATTTGAAGCCGGTAGGACATCGAAGACAACTATGTCTAAGAGTTTGGTATCAAAATGATTTCCAAGGAAAGCCAGGTATCCCGGTTTGAGAACAAGCCAAACCTAAATTCAGGTCATTCATGATCAAATTATTCAGAATTGACCACCCCCCTCCCATCCCCCCAACACAGCAAAAGAAACAGCAATAACAATAATGCAGAAACGTTATCCACACGATATCATCTGAAAACCAGAAAAGGATTGATTTCAATTATCAATACGCACCATGTAGTCATGAAATCTTTATTGATTCTGAAAAAAATAATATCAAGTTATTGATAGTACTTTTTAGTTCATTAAGGACACAAAACCAGGTGATGATATATTAGATCATCACATTGAGTTCTCAAAGGGTAAACAGTTTTATTTAGAATCTTCTCAAGTGTGGGATATGCATAAATATAACCTAACCATGCCCCATAGAAATGCACAATTAGGTTTCTTATGACACATCCAATAATATATCTTGCTATGTTTTTGCATAATATTTATTGCCAGTTACTTACATGTTTTTGGGTTTTAACAATCATTGAAAGATATCTAATAATTAACTTGAAGATTAATCAGATCATTTCCTCTAAAACATTTGTAACTGACGATGTTGTGATTGAGTTGTCTTGCATTTACCCAGCTCCCAGTCTCACAACTTTTCAAGTTGCAAGATCTTGGTAACTTCACTAGTCTATAGAAACCCAAGGTTGGCTATGAGAGAAACTGCAATTAATTTGGAGAAATCGAGTGTAATTTTCATTCTTGAATGTGGTACTATGTAATCGCCACTTATGACAGAACATGAAACACTTGTTCCAGATCACTTACTTTTCCCCAATTTCTGCCACAACAACAAGAGCATAGCCAAGATCCTGGGCATGTAATTTCCTCTGAAGACCCGTCCAAATGCTTGACTAACACATAACCTTCCTTCAGCTTTGGACCATACTCTTCTGAAAATGATAACCTAGACACCTCCAAGAACTTGCACACCTGGAATATAAAAGAAAACAAGTCTAAGGTTCAGAATCATTTGTCACTGCATGTAGGATCACATATCACATGGAAGTATCTAAGGATGTTCTCAACAGGCAAGAGGAAAAATATCATATGCAAGCAAACTACAATATAGATCCAAAAAAAAAAATATGCTCATAACCTTCACAAATGCAACTGATGTGGCATAGGACACTGATTCAGCTATGTTTATTAGAATGGCCACTAAGTATAAGTCTCAACTCCTTTCACAGTGTTGGAAATGACAGATTATTTTCATTTAGAAACGGCAAAAATCAGTAGGCACATGGCTATCCAAGCAACCAAAATTAGTGGGACAAATTTTACAAAATTAATAGCTACTTTCTATATAAAACTTTAAGAAGTACAATATGAAGGTTATTGCTTATGAAAAAACATCATGATCTTAGAGTGAACAATTAATAAAACTGAAGGAATAAATTTAAATTTCCTATATTTTTTTCTGATCAGGAAAGTTTCATATATAGTAGAGGAGATTAACTTAGTTTTCACTTTTCACCTCTCGTGAATTAACAATGTCCAAGTTTCCCAGAAAATGATTCAGGTAACCTTGCATTGCAGCTTTTCCTTTGTCTGAAATCTGTTGCTTACCAATGGCCGGACGAATAACTGAAAAAGCGGCTCTTGATGGAACATTTCTGCCCAAGAAAATAACTTCAAGATGAATAAAAGGAGGTATAATATTTCTAATCAAAAGTTCAAAAATTAACTTTTCACCACCTGTTCCTTAGACTTTCGTCATGATATATTGGCAAAGCTCCATTATCAGGGTCATCCTCATCATGCAAAACTGTTGCATGATCTCCTAGTCCTATGTTATGTAGAAGTTCCTTAACCTTTATTTAGGGAACACAAGTTGCGACAAGGATCAGCAAAAGCCATGCAAGTTACTATAAAGGACTGTGCTCAGAAATCATGAAATGGAATTGCAAAAATGTAAAACCGGGCATGTCATTCATGAAGAGATATGGGAGAGAAAGAGAACCTGCTCCTGCTTCTCATGAAATTCTTCGATTATTGCACGTTTCTTTAGTGACAGGTGTAAATAAATAACTTGAGAAGCCTTTTTCCACAATTGCCACTTGAACTGTGAAAGAATTGAGTTTAACTTAAGAGCATATAATCATATTATGCACATCATAAGAAGAAAATTAAAATACAGTTTTAAACAATATTAGGAGTGTACAAGTAAAAAAAAGAGAAAAAAGAATAGTACACAGCATGACAATGCAAAAACAAACCAATATTTCACGGAAGTATAAAGTGAGAATGACCCAGAATCCAACCCGGACAGTGTATTTTTGTATAAGTAACCTTGGTAACAGAAAAAATAACAAGAAGAAGAATCAAACTTGACCGCCCTTCTACTGTTTACTGACATACTATATATATATATATTTTTATCACTGCTTTCAACACTCAATTCTGACCCTCCGTTTCAATTAGTGCTGAATCTCAAGTTGTATTTCACTAAAACATAGCAAACACTGAAGATGTGATTTTGTGCACATGTTGCACAGAACTAAAATGCAATACAAGATGCAATGCATAATTGCAAGAAAAGATCTAAATTATTAACCCCTTAAACTACCGACTCTCATCAGTCAAACTAAACTGTTACAGCATCAATCCTCTCATGCATGTGAATATTCAACAATATTCACCCTATAGAAAGAGTAAAGTTGATCTTTCAAATAATCTTTTTAACTGCTGAACCAAAACTTTATGAGAAAAGGTGTGATAGGATCAGAATTCTTATTGTGCTAGTGAAAACATGTAACATAATTCCCCTAATACAACCAATATAGAAGGATTTACAGAGAAAATCAGTTATTTGTTCTGCATAAAGATGTGAACATGGTTGGATGCAGTGAAACAGAAGCGTTCCATCCGAAAATGCATGGTGCTTTACATCATTAAGCAAATCAGACCAAATAGTCCAAATACTGAAGAAAGCACAATAACTCTACGAAATGCATTATACACTAAATGGCAAAATAAAAATAATCCCGAGGGCCGAATCAGTATACTAAGCCAAACTAGGTAGAGCATATCTTGACAGAATATCATTATTCATTTCAACTCTGTTACGTTACAGAGTTCCACGAGCATCCAAGTTGGAACTAGTCTTGAACTCCACTTACATTTAAAAACAGAGCAGCCTAAGTACTTATGTTCTATTAAAAGGTCCAATTATTTTCCCTCGTCTAGTCAGCTAAGACCCAGGTCCATCTCCACCTTGATTGAAAAAGGGCTAGGAGATGTTTTATCAATTTTGAAAATTCTGTCTATTTTTTTCTTTTATCTGATAATTTC
>JAYDZE010546289.1:0-13994 GCA_034509125.1 Monilaria moniliformis | reverse complement strand
AATCAAGTTTCACTTTTCTTCAAATCGTATAAATATTAATTTAATTATATAATAGAATAAAAAAATAATTTTTATTATATTTTTTTTGTACATTTGTATATCCTAATTAAACTCATAACGAACTAAATTTATTATACTTTTAAATTCAATTAAATTTATATACGAATTAAATTTTCAAATTCACATGCTAATTACATTAATATATATATATCACTTGAAAAAAAGGAAAAACAATGGAAAAAGAAAAAATGCAAAAAGCAAAAAAAAGGAAAAAGAAAAAGAAAAGAACAAAAAAATGAAAAGAAACGAAAAAAACAAAAAAAAAACGCAGGAAAAGCGAAAAAGAAAGAAAAAACAAAATAAAAAATGGATGTTTGTTGTACATGGGTTTTGAACCCTGTGCCTCTCCATCCTTAGCAACACAACTTTACCACTAGGCCAAACCTTTATTATTTTTATAAAGCAACACTGAAATTTATATTCTAAATGCCGAAAGCTATTTTTTTTAATATTCCGGGTTGCGACCGGGTCGGACCCGATGTGGAGGATCCGCGCGCACCATGAGCTCTGACTCATGGAAGTTTTTGTCCTACAGGTATATGATTGAAGAGGGAGAGAGGATTGGGTTTTGATCATATAGATATTGAATATTCAGTCTTTTTACCATCCCTTTGGGCTGGCAGATTTATTCAAAGCGAAGCTACTTTTTATCATTCCTCTTTCGAAACATAGATTGCTGCTAGGTCCGAAGATTAATGCACAAATTTTGTAATACAAATAGTCTTTTTAGTCACTCTTATCATCAATAAAAGAATTACTATTTTAATTACGTTTGTATGAACATGATTTTTTTAAATAATCATGTTAATTATATCTCTCATGAAGTGCTTGGTATGATGGAATAGAATGAAGGTGTTTGGTATGAAGAAAATGAAGTATTTGGTATGATATAATGAACCTTCATTCCATTCATTCTCATTCTATTCTATCATATCAAGCGTTTTCTTAATAGTTAAATTTTTTTTTACACGTTGTCTTCTATGATAACTTCGTTTTTTTCTTCATAACTTTGCAGATAATTGTAAGAATGTGGTTTTACCCAACACGCATTGAAAATAGTAGGGGCGGGTTTTTATATGTTTATGATGACAAACATGACGTCATCTAATTAATTGGTTTAATAATATGAGTGCAAAATTTGGGCAGCCCAGGGTAGATAGGCATGCAGTGCACTCCGAGGCTGTGTTGAAGCAACCGATAGGCCATATATAAGGACTTGATTATTCATCATTATTACTAGGAAAACACAATTTGTACATATGTTAATGCAATATTATTATTACTATTTTCTTTTGAGATGGCAAAAGACATTGCTTCAGTCCAGACTATCAGCTAATAAATAAATTAAGTCCTATACCTGTCTTTAGCAGTAAAATACAATAGGCCAAAATATCAGCTAATAAATGAACTAAGGCCTATACTTTTTTCCATGTACTGCAGATTCACGTATTATAAAAGAGTCCAACTAGTACAGCCCAATTGCATGTGGACTGTCTATAGGAAAGGAAATGCATCTTAGGCCCAATAAGCAAAATGGGTTTAAGTATGTGCATTAATTGATAATTAACCCTTATTTTAATAAGTTTGTTTCCCAAAAAAATACCATTACTCTAAAATTATAAAAATGGATGGAGTTTTGTGCATTAATTTCCAAGTGTAAAATATTTGATAATTAGGGTCATGTGTTATTATGGTAACTAAAATCCGAATTTTCTTGAATATTAAAGCTTGAGAACTACTTTTATCCGTATTTATTATGTAAGGAAAGATTTAAATTACATTCAAGAGAATGTATTCTTCTTCTTCTTGGATGGAGACAATAGCATTCAGAAATTTATACACGTGTACTTCCAATTAGCTAAAGATCATAAACGAAGTTTTCAATTAAGTGATCAATAATTACAACCTAAATGGTATCTAAATCAGCTACATATATATGCTAATCAAAGTTTAGCCGAAATAGAGAGTTGCCAAAATATGAATAAAGATACTTTGGTTTTTAATCAATGTCAGAGAGAGATGTGTTGTTTTGTTTGTGTTGTGTCCCTCAGAGTCAGAGTTATATTGTAATCAAAGGTATATGATTTCATTAAATTAGAGTAGAGACATGCTAACTGTCCTTTCTTCTTCTGAGATTCGGCAATCAAAGATTACTTTCAAGACATAAAAAGGTCTTGCGAGCTTTCAAAGATATTCTTGAGAATAATTTAAGGAAAAAGATACCTTTGTAAAACTTGTACCCCTACTTTTGCATTTTATTTCATTAAATCTTCCTACTATAATTTCGTTTTAATAGCTCCCTCTAATCAATTCTTATTTAATGGAATTTATAAAGCAGTCCGTTATCTCTTTAATCTCTTCCCTTACTTTTCGTTTCCTTGGCCTCTTCATTTTAGAAAAGAAAAAAGAAAAAAAGAAAGATAAAGCTTGTAATTCTAGCAAATTTTCTAGTTAGGATCAACACTGCTCACCCCTAACCAAGCTACTATGCCTTCGTTAAATATCTCACCCCCTTTGTCGCCACCAAACGCAAACCATCTATCTCACCATCGCCAACAAGCTCCTGTCCCGGCTTAAATAATTTCCTCCTGGCGGTTATCTTCGATTCCCACCTCTATCCCGTCACTATGGAGCCGTCCAAGTGTTTACACCACCCCTTCATTGCCCACCTCACCGGCGACAACTGAATCTACTCCCGCGGCACACAGGCGACAGTGTCCTCAGTATTATGAAGTATCTAGAAGCAATCAAAGGGCTAAAAATCGAATATTGATTACACCCCGATGCACATTGTGCACATTTTTTATGTACAAAAAGAAAAGATTGGTGGATCTGATGGGATGATGATGTTTGTCGAGACCTGAGAATTTCAAGAATTGAATTGGATTTGTGTTGGACGAAGGGAAGGCCCTTGACGTGCCGTTGGTAATTCAAATAACATAAACAAAATGCATTTAGAAAGAATCCAAGACTAAGGGCATTCACAACATGGACCATGTGGCACGTCCCTCCTAAACGTGGCCGTCACAAGATGCGTTGCACGAGGCCACAAGGGACAGGCGGCACGAGATGAAGGAAAAGGGAGCGAGACAGCCCGCCACGTGTCCCCCGCCTGCAGTCAGTGAGATTTGCGTGTTCTGCCCACTCTTCGGGGGTGCGAGTGGGTGTAGATATGGTAGATTTTTATTTATTTTTAAAATTTAAAAAAAAAATTAAAGAAAAAGTCCCTACTATCTGTTACACTCGAGGGCTATCTTTTTTTAAATTATCTAAACCCCTTCTATCCCCTCATATAAATACATCATTCTCCCACTTCTTTTTTCACACAATTTCATCCTCATCTTTCTAATTTTCTCTCTCAATTCTTCTTCTTCTTCTTCTTCTTCTTCTTCACTCACATACTAAATTTTCGAATTCTACAATGTCCGACGATGACAACCAAAACCAATGGTGAGATTGGTTCCTTCGTAAGGGCTACGATTCAACCACACTTCTATACGATATAAACAATAAACAGTTTGGAAGCGCAATTTCAAGTTCCGCCCAATCGTCGACGCATCACTCGTCGACGCCCAAGGGCCACACGTGCCCGACATTCCCACCTAGGCGTTGGACGACATCCAAACCTCAAACGAGCCATTATCCCACAACATTCGCGTGATGTACACCGTGGAAGAAATGAAGCGGATCTTCGAGGTCTCGTTTCTTCCACGGTGTACATCCACACAAGCAAAGATCTGGTCATCGTAAATGCATGCCGCCCGGAAGGCGCCCTGCGTATAAGAAGATTCGGTCTCATTTCGACCGAGTTAGCCCGTAAATCTCCAAGTATTTCGTCATCTACAAGAATTTAGAGAAAAAATGGCCAAGAAGCGCAGGTGAGGCGTATATTCTGAAATTCGTCATGAAATCTGCCTAAACGACAACACCAAGCTGTTCAAGTACGTCGCCACTTGGGAAATTGTCCGAAACGTCGACAAGTGGGCAAGTGACTACTCAGTAAACAGCGGCAAAGGGTCCGCGAGTGGAGTCAGGAGGGGATCTTCCAGCTAAGTAGGTGTTATCCGATGGGAACAAAGGCAATGAACATCGGTTTCGATCAGTGCAACAGTTCCACCACCAGACTCAGAGGCGCTGAAGGCAGCCAATAGAGGCGTCATGTATAACATGTTAATGAAAGCATATAGCAAAAATACGAGTCCTATGACCTCTCAACAATTAGAGGTGCACTGGAGAATAATCGACAATCTCCAAAAGAATTTTGGTATGCTACCATATGACTTTAGTATTTTAAATTTTTAATTACGTAATTTTAGAATTTTAATTATGTAATTTTCGGTTTATAATTATATAATTTTAGGATTTTAATTTTATAATTTTTTTATTTTAATAAAATTCAAATTGTTATTTAAATCAAAAATATAGTTTAATTAGAATATAAAAAATAAGAAATGAATAAAAAAATAAGAGATAAGACCCATGAATAGTGTAAGAGAATGAATAATAAGTGGATGTGGTTGTGGATGTTGTTTTTTGAGAAAGAAATGTGATAAAAAAAAAGTGTAAGATCCATGAATAGTTAAAGGGAATGAATGTTAAAAGAATATGATTGTGGACGGCCTAAGCTCCTAAAGAAATACTAAAAAATAAATACGACATAAATTTTGATTGAAAATTAAATGATAATTTGTTAATGAGATAACGGATAACCATTCTATTAATTTCGTTAACTAAGGATTGATTGAATAAAAAAATAATAACGAAGGAACCTATTAAAACGAAAATATAGTACAAAAATCCAAAAATAATAAGAAGTAAAGTGCACATACCAATAGATACATTTTACCATTTATTTTTGAGTTGCATGCTCCTTAAAACTAAAAGTATGGTGACTAAAAAAACACGCTCCATATCTTGTAAAAAGGAGAAAATCAACCCATCCACTATATATGACAAATATTTGGCCGAAAAAGTCCAAATCTTTGCGCAATTTGCTATTTTAGTATTCTGTGAAAGTAGTAAATATAGTAATACTTTTAACAATTAATTGCAACCCAAATTTCAATAATTTGATATACATACCTATATAAACGTCTAACTATTAGTAAAATAATGTTCATAACCACTAATAGCACACATAACGGTGTACAATTCAGGTAGGACCGATGGTGGAGTTGCGAAGGGTTTAGAATGCAAAAAGATATTTCCAAATTTACCAACTACTTCAATAATTTTTAGAAAGTATAACTAAGTGTTCAAGCGAGATTGGATTTGGGTCCGACAAACCTAACAAAAGTTTAAATTTTTCTTGAGAGTTACATTAGAAAAATCTAGTTGAGATGTTTTCATTTATGGTCTGATTTCGTATGACTTGGTACTTTTACTACTCAGCCACCCGAAAATTCGTTGGCCGAGCGGACCAAATCATAAAATTAAGTATTCTAGTTTTTTTTTTTTTTTTTGAGAAGTAACAACTCTAGTTTTGATATTATACTTTGGTATACACTTGTTTATACTTATTTATTTTAATATTCAGATTCACGTAAAATGATTTAATTTTCCTATTCCTAAAAATACATATTTCAATATGAAAATACTAAAAAGCTTCTATTTTTTTCATTCTTTATTGTACATTAGATTTCCATAATTGTGAATGTTACGCACATTGATCTTGATTGGATTCACAAAAGCAGAGCAATTAAGAGAAGACCGGGCCACATATGGCTTAAACCCTAGAGACTCTCCATCTCTACTCGACCCACACGTGGCAGAAGCCGTGGATTTCCCTTCCCCCCTTAACCCCAAAATAAAAGGAAAAAAAACGCTCCATTCCAACTCTTCAAAGCAACTAATTTTTTTTTTCTCTCTCTAATCCTCCCCCTCCCCAAAACCCACATTACCACTCTCCCCCTTATCACGACGGAAAAAGATTTCGAAATTCGAAGTTAGTCGCACGCAGAGAGAGAGAGATGGAGCAGACCGCAACTTCGAGCAGTTCTTTGTTAGCTTCTGCTTCTGCGACAGAAGATGAAATCATCGTTTCCCAAATCCTGCTCGATCTCAAGACTCTGATGTCGTTATCTGAATCGCTGTCGAATTGGGGCCGCAGGCGGAGGAGATCTTGTCTTGAGGCGTCGCCGCCGCCGCCTCCATTAAATATTGGTTCATCCTTGCCTTCTGCGTCGCCGGAAAATAGAATTGAGCAGAGAAGGACCCCCATCAAAGCTGAGGAGGATGAGAAGCATGGCGACGCCGCCCGCACCACCGCCAGCCCCGACACGCCGCTCTCCTTCTCTCCCAGTGAATCCGATGATAAGCCCAAGCATTCGTCGAAGAAAATCTCCAAGAAAAGGGTATGCCTTTTATCCTTACTCTGTTTACTTCGAGAGTTAAGGCAGAGAAACTATTCAACTACTATTTTTTTTCTTAATATATTTTCTACTTTGATTTAGTATATTTTGTGTTTTGCTTAGCAAATTGGTTTGATTCCTGGATTTTATCCCTTTTTGACAATCCCCTGTTTCTTGCTCTGTTTTGTAACACTAAAATTTCGCAGTTTTGCTGCAAGTTTTTTTTTTTCCTTCATTAATGGCGCAGTTTACGATCTTTACCCTTGGATTTGCAGTCAAGGGAGGATTACTTGGATATGATAGACGTACTAACTCAGCGCAAGGAGTTGCTTTCAGGGGTAAGTTCGTCAAAACCTTTTCCCTTCACTTTCTCTCTCATTATCATCTTATCTCTTTCTCTCTCTAACACACTAGTATTCCATTCTCCTCCTGTTACTTCTCCCCCAATCTAAACAGGAGATTGAAAACGTGAATAAGTACTACAACAAACTCAAGGCCTACAACTCCCAACTCAAAGCAATGAAACAAGAGGTAACACAGGCGTTAAGAAGAGAAGAGCCCGAAATGGAATTACCCCAACACTATCGGATGCATTGGGAACCTGCAGATTCAACGGCGCAGTGTGCTTCCGCCCATTTACAGCCATCGAATTATGGCCTTGGATCGGTCAACAGCGGGGGCCCACTTGGGATCGATCTAAACCTTCCCGCTGAAGAGGCTTACGACGCCGCGGAGCTATACCGACCGTTGGATGCTGCCGCTGATAAACGGGCCAGATCTGCTGAAGCGAGGAGGAGGAGGATAGGACTAATCAAGACCAAGTCAAGTAGGAACGTGCTTTAGGAATTATTAACCCCTGGTGAATAGTTAAAACTAAATCAATTTATTCTTTTTATGCTTGTTTTATTTTAATTCCACATTCGTTAACCACTTATTCCCAAATGTAGGCTTGGATAAAATTTCTCGGTGTTGCCTTTTTTGACCAAAAATATTGGTTTATTTGAGATTGTAAATTAAAAGTGTTTTTTGGGCTTTATTTGGTTCAGATTTGCCGAAGCGCAAAATCGCACAGTGGATTTAATCATTAGTCTTATTATTGTTGTTGTTATCTTTTTCTTTTTGCATTATATGGATTAAAACAAATATACAAGTGTCAAGTTAGATATTAATGGGGATTATTATATAATAACTAACAATAATCATTATATAATATGAGGAGTTTTTCTAAAAAAGTTATTGCTTAGAACGAAAAATACATAAATTGTGCAAAAATGTTATTTCATATGATAAGCTCGAATATTCCATTTTATTGTGTGAGCGACCCATAGGTTATAGAAACAAACTTGATTCTAGAAAAATATGTTACTACATGGTGACAAATTTGATGAAAAGATTTTTATAATGTGAATTTGTGTTTCCTTTGAGCACCGTAATCGGGGAGGGAATATGCAATTGGTTATGGGTAGAGTTGGTGACTTGCATTGTAAGAAATCATGTTACAAGAATATTTTCGTTTTTGTGGAAAATATTTATTTTTATTTTACATGATAAAAGTTAAGGGTTACTTATAGTCAAATATCTATAACTCTTTCAACATATTTGCCTATATGAGCATCATAGAGACAATTTAATTTGATAGTCTACTAGTATATAAATCCATCTGATTTGTAATCGGAAAATAATATTGATTTAATAATAAACGAACTAAACTTAGTCATATTACACTACACATGTAGGTTGTGACTACAAGACTTGTGTTCATTGAGGTTATAGTCATCAAGGGGTGATTTGAATTGTCAAAAAAAGTGTTAGTAAATTAATTAGACAAAACAACTAATTTCAACCACTTCTCCCATTGTGATAATGAGAAATAAGATAAACAATGATTTTTTTAATTAGATTGGTTATATATTCATCACGGAATTGAATTTGTATACCACTTCTTGACATGTTCTATACTAGAAGCAAAAGTGAATAGTCTGAATTTCTTAGTTTACACAGATGATGTTTCATTGCAAATACTGAATCTTAAAGTGATACTTTTCTCATGAGTTTTGGAATTGAAATTCATCGACTTTAAGTTTTGCTCAAGTGGAAAATTGGTGATATATTTTTTGTCATTTACTTTGTAATTATCGTATGAATAAAAACTTGTGTATATCCGAGTGACAATATGAGTCCACCCCGATTAGAATTTATTAGTTTTCCATATAGAGTTTATTAGTGAATAAGTAATGTTTATAAATTTTTATCTAGAATTTATTAATCACAAACATATATAATTTTATTAAGATGGATACATCGGACATATACTTGCATCCAAGTGTACTGATTTTGCCAAAATAAGTTTGGCAACTAAGAAAATTGCAAGTTCTTGAACGACATTTCCGGAGTTGACGTGCAACTGACAATTTAGGTTTCTGAAAATTTAATTAATTAATCCTTTGTATCTATCTTTTCCTCCTTTATTTTTGTTTATGGACGCCATTTGTTTCTGAATAAGATTTGGATCATCTACTGTGCTTCTCCTCTAGGCTCTATCTGTAGAGGTCTTGAATTCTAAGCATGATATACACATTCAGAACGTGGCAAAGGAATTACAATACAGATTATTCACATTTTACATCTCGATTTTTTGATCTTATAAAAAACTATACCCAATTATTTTTAAGTATTTCAATATTGTTTCATTTTCGATTTTTGTCCTTTCTAATGTTTTGCACGAGATTAGTTGGGATTTACACATCAATATATCATCAAACTCAAAAAATGATTATAAGCTTTTGAAACTCAGTATAAGACTTGTCCTCTCATATTATCAATTCTGTCCTCCAAAAATTGCAGCTCGGACCATCAAGAAGCTCCAACTCTACTCCACCATCTCCAACTTAATCACTTTGTTGTCAATCTCCTATAATAAAATTGAGAACATAGGAGGAAAACTCAAAAAATAAGATTCAAAAGTTTAAAATTAATTTTGAATTTGGGCTTGAATGGAAGTTTAGATCACAATACCATACTTATGAGAAAATAAAGGAGACGAAGCGAAATTTTAGCACGTTATCCGAAGATTGTGATTTAAATTAGAATTAGTCTTCTTATAAAATATTTAAGTTGTAAAAATTAATATATCAAGAACGTGCAGACTGCAGTTGATGAATTTGGGCTAAGAATCAGAAATATTAATTTAGCCCAATTTATGGTCCAATTTTGCAAGGGTTTCTTCCAACACCACCACCTATATAAATGCAACCACCTCCTTCACTCTCCGCCTCTCTTATCTTTTTATCTTTTCTTTTCATTATAATACTGTAACTTGAGATTTTTATTCGTTTCCTCCCCAAAATTAGCAAAATATATTATATTTTTATCATTGATGATGCAAATGACGAAAAAGACTATGAGATGATGAGCAGCTTGATGCTTCGAGCTATGATTCTCCATCTTTACTTCCATGACTCTGATGCATCATAATTTTCGGTAATTGTTTTGTTTTTCTAATTTCCTATTTTTTGGTGGCAATCAGAATATTTATGCCTAAAAAATTATTGTTTTGCCAAAATTCTGATGTATGTATTCTCAATTCTAGATCTATTCGCGAAATAAGATAATCTGCATATATATACATTTGTTGTCTTCACTATTTTTCGTCTGAAAAGTTTTACATTGAAAAAATGGAATTTGATTACCAAGCTTTTTGCTTCAAAGGATTACAATGGAAATTCGATTTCAATACTCATCGAAATCATTTTTAGCAAAAGGCTAGAAAATCTCCACTTACGATATATATATTATATATATATGGAACACTAGTGATAAAATTTTAGTGAAATTGTGAGAATCTGCAGTTAGGATTTGGTATAAAGAGAATATATATGATAGTATATAGTAACCTAATAATATGTATGATAAATAGCATTCGGTCTTTGTTGAGATAATTTGAAGCAGAAAGCTAGAAAATGTTCACTTAGGATTTGGTATAGTTGACTATATGATATAATTACCTAATAATATGTGTGTGATAAATAATGAAGGGAACAAATGTTAATATAAGATGACAATCATTGCCCTCGAATGACTAAAAAATGCTCGTGCTCATCAAATCTTTGGGCTCATGAGCTTGGCCCATTAATAACCATCCAGATATTACTTTTTTAACATTCTAATTATCAAGCAATTAATTATTTAGAAATAATTCGTTTTTGAACAATTTATAATTGTTCTTGTTTTTGTTAAGCTAATCAAGATATGTAGAAAAGAACAATCTTTATCTGAAAAATGATAGAAAGCATTTAATTTTGATCCTTAAAGTGTTCGTGCTTAGAGATTCTAGAATTCCCAAGACCGGTTAATTTTATAATTTGTTACTATCAAATCAGTTATCAAAATAATTACTATACTTTATATCATTTAAGATTTGAAGTCAATTTCTGTAATAGTTTTATTCAACATGGCAATTTATAAGCCACATAACCTTTCCATTTAATTAAGTGAACTTATTAATTATATATCACGTCATTAAATTTAATCTTAATGAGCTTTGGCATTTGACTTGGTTCCATCTCCGACTCCTCCAAAATCCATTGGCGACGCGCCGCGAGTGCGGAAGCTTATGGCGCAGTACCTGAAGTTGTCGTGATGGCGTAACCACCCCGTCATGGACGACATTTGGTCTCAGCAAAAATATGGCAGCAAGGACCAAGATCACGTGAATTAGTTGTGCCAATTCACAAAGAGACTTTATTGACATCAAAGGTTGAGGTTATTGTGAATGAATGAGAGAATTCGTTTGCCTGGAAAAATTTGTGAGTATTTTGTGCATCTTTGTAGAAGGTTTGTTGCATTGTGAGTATTTTGCGCATCTTTGTAGAAAGTTTGCTGCAGTTGGGAGACGTGTGTGGCCATGTGCGTGTGGGTTTGCAGAGGATATGTGAGAGAGAGCATATAACTATTTGGGCGAGGAGAGGGAGATAGTAACATTTCATGTGCTTGCTGCCTTCATAGATATTTGGATCGAATGATCATAAAACTAATTTTGATTAATTCCTCTTTTCTACAGTGAAAAATCGCTATAGTATTTTTGTTATGTAATTAAAAAGCTCACTTAAATGAGAAAGCTTATGTGACTATCTCACTTTTTAATTGCCACATGGTATAACATTGTAAAAAAAATTAAAAACTTAAAACCTTAAATGATATAAAGTATAAAGTTTGGTTATTATTTTAAATCAAATTAAAGTTTAATAATTAATTTGATACAAATGTCATAAATTAGTAACAATTTATGAAATTATGCCCGTACCTATGACCCTATCAAACTAATCTAGATAGTACACCGTATTATTTAGTTATAAAAAAAAAGATAATAGGATTGTATTCAGAAATTTCATATTAAATGCAACTAATTATAAACTAGTGTATATCCCGTTGAATTCGATGAAAATTATTTTATATAGTAATTAAGTAGAAATTAAAAAAATGACTTTATACTTGGGTGGGTTTGAAATTGTTGGCGTAGTGGAGCACGAGGATAAATCAATATGATGAGGCTAGCTAGCAAGATTAAACTATCAAACCCGTCTAAAAACTATGTATAATTAAAAATTGATTTCATCACTCATTGTAGTCTCAATCACGTATAATAGTAATATTTGTTAATTTTCTGAGTTGTTTAAATTTATAAACATAGTTTCTTATAATAATTGATTATTTGTTGCAAGAACAATTAAAACATTACAAAGTAACATTATAATAAATAGACTAAATAGAAAATATTAATAATTAAACAAGAGTTTGTGTGTAGGCGTGTCGATTAATGTTCGGACACATTTATTTGTAGATGTCACAAATTCTATTTTTTTTAAAAATTACCACTTATTCTTATCCTAAATCTATATAGTAATATCCTCTAATTACTCAAACTTATTTAATCTTATAAATGTCTAACTAATTTAGTATAAGTTGTTAAATAATTACTTATCTATCTCAATAAAACTTGAACGTTACAATATAAGATAATACATAGCATAAATCCGTCTTGCCCATTATCAGCTCAAACCCGTCTAGTAATGTCGGCTGACTTTACCAACTTGATTTGATTTATATAAATAAATTGTTATAATAATTGATTATATCTCAATAAAATAAAAACATTGTAAAGTAAAAATTAATAATAAATAAACTAAATATAAGTGTGAGATTTCAATTTAATTGTGTTTTCCAATTTGTGAAGTTTTCAAAAAATCAATTGATGAATTGAAATAATGAGGTTCAGTCACTCAATTATGTTTAGAATGTATGTACTCTTTCCCGTCTAAAACTCAATTAAATATAATTTTGTTATTCATTCGAGTTAATTTCTACAACTGCACTAGCTAATTAGACTTGTTGGAATTTATTAATATAAGTTGTTACACTAATTGATTATCCGTCACCTTAACAACTCGAACTGTACAAAGTAAACATTAATAATAAATAGACTAGATAATACAAGATTAAAAATTAGATAAACTTCACGAAGACACATAGATTAACCTATTTTTAATTTATAAACTTGTACATGTTTCATACCTGATCTATAAAAATAATTTTATTATTTGTTCTTGACCCAAACATACATCTAGCTAATTAAATATAAGTTGATATAATAATTTGTTACCAGTGTCAATAAAATTTGAATCAGTAATGTTCTAATAAATTATATAAATACCCGTTAATTAGTCACATTCATTCTCATCTCAAATGCTCACTCTAACTTAATTTAAGACTATTATTTAAAAATATATTATACAAATTATATTATTTTATTTGGATTTAAATTGATGAAACCGCACGAAAAATTATCGCCCCAAATCCATATAATACTCACTAATTACCCAAACTCATTCACAATACGTCTATTAATTAAATATAAGTTGTTATAGTAATTGGTTATCGACATCAATAAATATCGAATAGAAAACATTACTAATAAATTGTATTAATACTCACTAATTAGCCGGCTTAATTCTCGTCTTAACATAATAATAGACGTTATGCTGCCGAAAGTATTTATGTGAAAAATCAAATTAAATATATGGGTTGTCTGACAAAAGTGCAGTTCAACTAATGTTAATCTCAAGCACTCCACTTAAAAAAAAAGTGAATTTATATAGATTTATCAATCGATGATGACAAAAAAAAATTGATTTTTGATTCAAGATAGATGAAAAGATATGAATTAAAAAAATGAATAAAATAAAGATTTAAATATAAATATCAAAAGAGTATGTTGGGAATGCCACTTAGGACCTCAAATTAAGGACAGATCTCGAATTACTAATCATATTATATAGTATATTATGGTAATGATCATGATTGATCAAGTCAATAGGTCGGTATAAACATAAAAATAAAAACAAATTGAGACAAACACTACAAAAAATCGGGCTTTACCGAGCACCGATATGGTCGTTGTGGTTGCCAGAGTGCTCGGTGGAAGGTATTCTCCAAGCACCTTCCGAGCACGAACTGTGCTCGGTGTTGAGCTCGTCGCTAATCTACCGAGCACCTACCGAGCACACACGTCGGAGTTTGCGAGCACCG
>JAYDZE010546278.1:0-13996 GCA_034509125.1 Monilaria moniliformis | reverse complement strand
CACGTAAATCCTTCGAGCCTCCTTTAAATTCCTGTCACTCACAAACCTCCGGCGGAAATCAGATCGATCAATATATAATCACAGTTCTTCAAAAAATAAAAATAATGACAGTTATCTATTTTCAAATTACTTTGATTACTTACATGATATTTTGTACACCAAAACAATATTAAGAAGAAAAGAAACAAAAGGAAAAAACCATCATACACAATCCCTTTCTCTTGTCGATCGCCTTATAAAATGCCCACTTCGAGCTCACGTATTTCTCCACTCCACCACCAGCCGCCGCCGCCGCCGTCACCGGATCGATTACTTATTCTCTTTGCATTCCTTCACACAAGATTCATATATCAACATTTAACAGGCCCGTCCGTGTCCTCACTCAATCGCCACAAACTCTCATATACTACAAAAGGAAATGGCCTCGGCGGCGGAAACAGCGGCTCCACCGTCTCCATCTTCATGGCAGTCTCCGGTGCCGTACCTATTCTGCGGGCTGGCAGCTATGCTGGGGCTCATAGCTTTTGCTCTCTTGGTCTTAGGCTGCTCTTACTGGAAGCTCCACCGGAGCCACGGCGACGGCGAAACAAGGGACATTGAATCAGATGGTAGTGCAAAGGCGGCACCGCCGGTGGTGGAAGAGAAGTACCTAGTGATCATGGCTGGGGAGGAGAAGCCAACTTTCTTGGCAACTCCGTGCAGTAGGAGTTCGTCTTTTGGTACAAAAAGCAGTTTTTGGATTGGGAGTAGTGAAACTTCGCTGGAATTAGAAAAAAACATTGAGTCTCGTCAATCTGTAGTCGATCAGTTTCCGTGACATTTGTTATCTTCCAACTTCAGAAAAAATGGATTAAGCAATTGATGTACATTCTGATTCAGGACGATAAAAACAATTAATTAGTTGGAGCGTAGTAATATAATTTAATTATTTCAAGACATCGTGTCTAAGAATTAAATCTATGTATTATGATGGTAATTGTTTACTACATTAAGACATTATGTTTGTGTATTAATATATTCCACCATTATATTATGGTTCTCTATTTCTCTTCGCGCATTACTATTCTTATCAATATTTTTACTTCACTAATATATACAAAGTTATTTAATTTTTTTCAATACCATGACTCCAATGATGATATCTAATATATACTCCCTCTGTCCCGTTATTTATGATACATATTTATTTTTAGGTCATTCTATATAATATGACAAATTAATTTTTTAAGATATTTATTATTCAAACAATTTTAAATAATATATGTTTCTCACACTATTTAGATTAGTTTTTAACTCTCCTAAATACCCGTATCTAAAAGAAATGTGTCATACATAATGTGACGGATGGAGTATTGATTATAATAAAACACAAAAAATGTGATCCCAACTATATTTGATTTTTGGGTGAATTGGGAAAGTGATATTTGATATAATTTGGTGTTTAGTTTTAGCTTAGATCATATGCATGTGAAGATTATTGCATGTGTAATCTTCTAGTTCAATAAGATTAGTTATTGTAGATTTTCATTAAAAAAGCGACTCTCGAAACGAATATTGAATATTTGGTTTGATTTTCCCTTTAAAGCCTTTGTGACTCGATCGAATTCAAATCTTCCACGATTGAGGAATATTCAATATCTTTTAGAAAGTACCCCCAATCAAATCTCAAAAGCATTTACTGTAAGAAAAAAAATCTCAAAAGCATCACAACTTCATTAAATTATAATTATTCTATTAAACATTATTATTTTGCTAATAACAAGAAATTATGCGTTTTTGCCATTCAAGAAGTTGACGAATAAATTATACCACTAAACATCGTCTCTCTATGGTGATGCCCTTTACTAATTTATGAATGGTTTATTAGTACGTAAATTACTCAATTTTGATCAAATTTTAATTTTACATATCAATTTAAAATTCCTTCTAATAATCATTAAAATTTTAATTTATTTGATTTTGCTAACGAGTTGGATCCGACTCAATTTAATGCCGATATGGCAGCCTGCAAATCTAAGGTGGCCAAATCAGTCGACGAATAAAACGACATTGTTAGGATAATAGCCTGTAAATTTTATACTTTGACCAAATTTTGATTTTGTATACAAATTTTAAAATCTGTCTGATATTGCATATCAACTTAAAAACCAGTCTGATTTTGCTACTCAAACCTAAATCGCAAACCCTTTCTCTGAATATGGCTTAATGTGGCCGGAGAAGATGATCATTCTCTATTTCTTTTTATCTACTCTATCCTAAATTGCAAACCTTAAACCTTAAATCGTGAATATGTCATTATTCATGCATTTAATGGCACCTTTATGCAAAATTAGATAAGTTTTTAAGTTGGTGTGCAAAATCAAAATTTAGTGAATGTTCAACAATATACAGACTATTATTCATACGTTTAGTGCTATGTGTGTGGCACACAACCACATTTATGCCATGTTAGCTACTTGTCATTTTCTGATTTAGTCAGAATCCGGTCTCGTTGGAAAAATAGATGAAATGGAAAGTTCAGTAATTCCCACGCAGATTCTTAAATTGGTAATTAAAATCAGAATTTGTTAAAAATTCATTAATATACATGCAAATAACCCTTTATGAATTTGATGCAGCATCAAAACATGCTGTGTCACGCTGGTATGGCCTGTCTCAAGTGGCAAAGTTGAGACATAGTAGACTCCTTTTAGCGAGAAGTCTTGGACTCAAATTCGGCCTGAGTCCGGTGTAGTGGTCCCGCCTACATGTGGTGTAGTGCTTTAATTGATATGATATGATATGATATATAATATATAAGTATATTATATCACATGTGATTTAAAAAAAAATCTTGGGCCACTTTCTTAAATATACAACAATGTCATGATTAGTTTATTTTCAAATACTTATTTATATGTATATTAATATGCATTTAAAAAATAGCATTGAAAATTTTTCAAAACATAAAATAAAAATAGCAGTACAAAATTTGAACATCGTCGTCAAGCAGAATAGTGGATATATTGATTCACGGTCAAGTTTAAGTTGAAGACGAAACAGTTATCATCAACTTTTTTTTTGCGAAAATCTGCTTAGATAACGTCTGTCAATCTCTTACACGCCATGACTGAAGTGTTACAAACAACAACATCCATTAAATTATATGTGTATATTTTGATAATATATATATATATAGAGAGAGAGAGGAGTGTGTCCGTGTAAATAATGATCATATATTCCTTCAATAATTCATACCTGATAAAACCAAAGTGAAAGTTACTATTATTGTTGCTCTATGGGAATGAAAATAACAAGTGCTGACTCATAAAGTTTGCATAATATTTCTTCTTCTTTTTCCTCTTGTTTTTTGCCCCCATAGACAGTCGTAGACTCTATCTTTGTGCGGCGACATGATATGTTGATCTAAAAAATTATTTGTGACTGAGATCCAAATCTAAATATTTTTGCTAACCTATTGGCTATTATTATTATGTATGCAATAATGTATAACTTCATAGGGTATAGAATATTTGGATATGGACCAAAACTACTCCTCCAAACCCCAAGAGATGAAGGTCAGAGTAGGTATGTATAATGACATAAAGTAAATGTAATGTCACTAAAACCACATTTCGTGTGGATGAGGATAAACACATACTCCATATAATTTTATTTTCTTATATACTTTTTCATAAATCTTCTTTCTCATATTTTTCTGAGTGCCTTATTAAATAGCCAATCAACATAATTAAATAATTCCATAAGATTTTAAGTGTTTTTATTTTATTTTCAAATATTAAACGGTCCTATTTTAATAATCATAAACTTTACTGGAAACGTTCAGATTCACAAAAAGCTTGCAT
Source organism: Monilaria moniliformis (assembly GCA_034509125.1). Lineage (NCBI taxonomy): Eukaryota > Viridiplantae > Streptophyta > Magnoliopsida > Caryophyllales > Aizoaceae > Monilaria > Monilaria moniliformis. Next base: position 10,151 of record JAYDZE010546278.1, on the reverse strand, counting down.
GCGTGAAGGCTGAATGATCTATCATCTCATGACTTCACTATCATCTTAACAAATTTAAGAAAAATATTTTGTTTTCCCCTTGTATTTGAGTGTATAAAGACTGGAGAGAGAGAGAGAGAGAGCGTTTGAGAAGAGGAATATGAGTTTGCCTTTTCAATTTGAACAATTTAGTCAGTCCAAACATGGGTTTGGGCCGTGGTACGGACATTTCATATATTTTGGGCATTACCCATTTGACTTTCTACTAGAAGCCCATCCCAGCAGTATATTATCTTCATTAAAATTTCAGAAATGAATCTTCTTCGACAAGTACTAGATTTCACTAAGTCTCCAAATTTTTAGTGGCAAATAATAAATAAATTGTTATTATTGTTGAGCCTTAACCTTATCAGCACAACAAAACATTGTGAACTCAATTATGCAAGTTTATAAGTTGAGTGGCATCTAATTAATAAATGCTTAATTTTTCTTTTAGGTTTTTTTGTTTCTTAATAAAACTTTGATTCAAAAATTAATGTGTTTGCATGCTAATAGTGATTAGTTAGCTTTTGAGCAAAATGTAAGTGTGTAAGAAACTAACATTGCTCAATTATAGTGACCAACTACATTCATCTCTCTCTCTCTCTCTCCGTGTGTGTGTATTTTATTAATAAATGCTTCTGGCAAATGTAAGTGAGTGCAGTTTGGTTTAGGAAAAAATTTCAGATTGATCAACATAATGACTCTCGTAATCATTCTTAATCCCCTAATAAAAAATTGTGTCCCCAGATTGTAGGGATTAGGGCATCAGTACGAAGGGTATCATTATTGAGGTCATAACAAAACAAAATATTTGTATTATATATGTCTTCATGTTAGAATAACAGAATTTTTTTCATATTATATTTCTCTAATTAATACAGTCAGTACATATATTCCATAAGAAGATTTTCCAAATGACTACAACAAACTACAACAATTTTTATCACTGCAAATCCATACCAAAGGACATCCACAATTTTATTTTTCCACCCACAACTAGTAAAATAAAGTACAAGCAAGATCGAATCTAGGGGGTGTTGGGGGGAGCTTGAGCACCCCAACCATTTTTAACCTTATATTCATTATTTTGCAATTTTTTTTATACCTTTTTTCACTTCTAATCACCGGAAATTTTCAATTATAGCATCCCGAAAACTAATTTTCTACTTCCGCCGTGACGCGAAAAGTAAACTAATGATGATCGGATAGTTTCCTCTCAAAGTCTCCTCCCATGATAAAGTGATGGGCAACACTTTTTATGTGCCACATAATAATACTCCCCTCCCTCCCTACCAAACTCAACCATGGGCTTCTTGGCTTATGTAACAAGACTAATCAAATGTGTGTTCATCACCTTTGCTTATCTCCCAAAGCACCCAACCAAACCAATTATTTGCATCTCAAAATCCACATTTCCACTATTAAAACTAGTCCCCCTTTTTTTTTGCTTGTCACATAAGAATATTCGAGAGCCTTGTGGTCTCACTCCCTTTTGTCACTTATACATATATCTCCAAAATGGTGTCGCATCGATAGTATCCAAATTTCTATCAACCAAGCAACCAAAAAATATCTCTGTGTCCCATTCTATAATATAGCAATTTAAAAAATATGATGATTTCTTCATCGCCTTGTAAAATTCTTATAGGCATCCCTCTTGATGCCAATGTGAGTGTGGATCTCCTTGGTTGGGCCACTAAAGTTCTTGCACGTCCCGGCGATTCCGTCATTGCATTGCACGTTATAGGTTACTTAATCTCTCACTCCTAAAATAAGACACCAACTGATTACCATTTTTAGTTACTCGAAGAATGTGTTACAATGTTTTTTTTTTTTTTTTTTTTGGGTTCTAATAGGGGCCATGGCAATCAAGAACAAGAGACAGTCGGCTAGGAAACAACAGAAGCAGTTCCGTCAGGCAAAATCGTTCGTTATAAACATTATGGGAGAACTTGTCAAGACTTGTCAGTCTAATGAGGTAAGAAATAGATCTTTGTGAAAGAATATGTTTCATTTTTTACAAAAATATATGAACATTACTCGTATCGGGCAATGTGTTTGTCTGTATTTGGGCCTATATGACAAGCTAGATTCGCGGTACTTGTATTGATTTTTGTTTTTTATTTTAATGAGAAATTGCTCTCTAAGTAAATCTTGCAGCTCTTTTGTAATGACTTGGGTAAATTTGTCAATGATTAGGTGAATATGGAAGCTAGAGTGGGAGCGAGCTCGACCCCCGGTCGAGGCCTAATAGAGGAGGCCAAAAACATGGCTGCTGATTATCTCATCATCGGCGGCGGCGAAAGAAACCGATCAAACAGGTCAGACAGCAACTCATTTATACAAAATTTGTGGAGCAAAATCTCAACAAGTATCACATTTACCATTCTATCACCTAGAACCCCGTCGTCTGCAATCTCCCACTACTGCTGCAAGAATGTTCCAGAAGGTTGCTCATTAGTCCTGCTTCGTCCAACACAAAGGCTTCAACAAGATTCTTGCGCCAACCTTCCGGGTAAAATCTATTGCCAAATCATCTCAAGGGCATATCTGTAAAATTCTCATGTCATCTGAAGGGCATATGTGTAATTAAGTTGTTTGGATTCGTATACGATCTGACATGAGACTCCTTCGATTCTTCAATTAAAAGATTGTTAATTACTACATTGCGTTAAAATTGTACGTCGTGTATCACAGATTTCGAACACGAATCGAGCAGCAGCTGGTCGGAAAAGAATTTATCTACTGAAAATTCATTCTCATCGGATGAGAATGAGATTATGGGGTCACACGTGAAATTGAAAAGGCCATCACCTAGAACGGTGCTCGGTATATGTGAGGAAGATTTGAATAGTGGAGAAAGTTTGAATTCGGAGGATTCATGTGGTATTGTCACAGAGTCGTCGGGGAAGCCCAAGTCCCCGTTTCGGCTGATTTCGTCGCTATTCCGCCAATCGTTCGATTGGAGAATGACCAAGAAGAATCACAAAGGGAAGCATCAACCAATGCTGAGGTGCTTCACATATCAAGAAATTGCAAGTGCTACTAAGAGTTTTCACAATGGTACAATTTATTTTTGCCAAATCATTGTGTTTATTAATTGAAAATGAAAATGGAATTACAAGAATTGAAAGGCGGCTTTTATATGCAGATAATTTGATAGGACAAGGAGGGTATTCCGAAGTTTATAAGGGGGTAATCGGGGATGGAAGCCATATTGCAGTGAAGCGTTTGGCAAAGGACAATAACAATGCAACTAAGGAAAAAGAATTTCTAATGGAGTTGGGAATTATAGGACACGTCAACCATCCCAACACGGCCAAATTGGTCGGTTATTGTATTGAAAATGGACTTTATCTCATTTTCCAATTGTATCCAAACGGGACACTATCCTCCGCCCTCCACGGTAACTATATAATTGTATTTATGTGCTGTTATTACAAAGTACGACCGGCCACTCACACGTGACACGTTTCACTAAAGTCACGCGTGGATTTATTTATTTATTTATTTAATTTTTGTGCTAGGGCAAGCAAGCAAGGCCCTGGATTGGCCTACGAGGTACAGAATAGTGCTAGGGATAGCTAAGGGACTGCATTACCTTCACAAATGCTGCAAACATCGCATAATTCATCGAGATATTAAGGCGTCTAATGTTCTTCTTGGTCCAGATAATGAACCACAGGTATTCAAACAAACACTAAAACTTAATTTAATTATTTTTGTAAAAATATAGTTTATTAATTAATTACACGAAAATTGTTGTTTCAACAGATATCTGATTTTGGGCTTGCAAAATGGCTACCTAGCAAATGGAGTCACCATGCTGTGATTCCAATTGAGGGCACATTTGGATACCTTGCACCTGAATATTTCATGCATGGAATTGTAGATGAGAAAACGGATGTTTTTGCCTTTGGAATTCTTCTTCTAGAGATCCTAACCGGCCGACGTCCGGTCGACGCCACCAGACAGAATTTGCTTCTTTGGGTAAGACATATATACGATTAAGTATTTGAATGACTAGATGATTGAACTAATTTGAAATTAAGCAATTTTTCATGATAAATGGCAGAACAATCTAAACTATCTTTATTTATCTATTCTATTCCAAAAGCAAACACCGCTATTTTTTCATGATTTGTATACTTGGAAAAAATTGACAATATTATACTTGTTTAAATAAAAACAAATTGACAACAATTCGAAATTATTGTGTGAATAGGCGAGGCCCTTGATGGAATCGGGAAATTTAAAAGAATTGGCTGATCCAAAAATGAAAGGTAGATTCGATATGGAACAATTGTATAGAGTGGCTTTGACGGCGTCGTTTTGTGTGAGGCAATCTTCAATATGGCGACCTTCTATGACTGAGGTAACTCTATAGACATCACCACTTACCTTTTTTCATATAACAATTCTTAAGTTATTTTTTAAAAAGATTTATAACTCATTAAGTTTAAATCGTCAAAGAAAAATAATCCTCTGAATAACTCCAATTTTGGATTAATTTTCCCCTAAAAAAAGTGGCCACTCTTTATCATAATCAAATAAGATTTGGCCTACGTACCATGGACGACTGATCTAGTTGGTAGAGCATGTGTAACGATTTGTAAATCAAACCCAAGTCGACACATCGACAAAATCTAATAATTTTAAATATCTTTGTCATGATTATATGAAAGTAGTAATTTTGGGTTTTGATATTCTTGAATGTTTATTAGGTGTTGCAATTGCTAACGTATGGTCAAGACTCAGAGGTGGGAAGAAGTAGCTGGAGAATACCAAAATTCACTAGTGATGAAATGGATGATTATTCTATGATTTTTGGATACAAACTTCCATCTGATTTATCTTTGGAGGATATTTGAATTCCAAATATTCTATGCAATTATTATTTTTAAACTTTTTCTTGGTTTTAGCATATTTACTTGGTGAAATTTGAGAATGGAGATAAATAAATATTATTTTCCTTTTCATTTAAAAATTGGAGTGGCTATTTAGGAAAAGATTGGGTTCTTTAAATGTTTATTAACAAGGTTGCGCAGAGAGACGATTTTTTTAGGATCAGGTTATTATTCATCTTGTAATTTTCAATTTTGTATCTTTCTCCCTTTTTTTGTAATAATTATTGTATTTGGTGGATATTGTAATGTGGGGATGTTGCTTTCCCTGAGATGAATAAGATTCTATTTAGTCGTGAATATCTACACATCATCACATATATATATGCATGAAGGTGTCTCATTTCATAATTACTGCGCACCAAATAAACGACATAATATATATGTATGGCTTATATGATATATTGGCATAGTAAAAATACGAAATTTAAAAATGATAGGAAGAGTAAATTAGATAGAATATTTACATACATCTAAGTTTGATGGGATCCTCTGTCCCACAATTTTTTGTGTCTCATAATGTCTCACTCATAATTTCACTATTTTAATAATATTTTGTTAAGAAATTTATTAATACATAATACATCATGATTAACATTTAAAATTGGAATTGTAAACAATCAAATACCATATTTTTGGAATAACTAATCAAAATATTCCAAAACTATGGTATATGTTCAATTTTTTTATGAATATTAATTATGATGTATTATACAATAATAAATTTTTATTTTATAATAAATGTTATTAAAATAGTGAAATTATGAGTGCGACACCATGGAACACAAAATATTGTGGGACAGAGAATTGCATCTCTATCATCTCCATCTAAGTGATTATAATTTGCTCTTCCACTATCAGTTAGGTATGCGAAAAATATAATCTTTTAGATGTGAATTAAACGATTACATTTTATCTTTACTAACATAATAAAAGCATAAATATCTCCAAGTACAAAATTAAGATCGTCCTTGAATTTTCGACTCTTTCTAGTTTTGGACCACAAAACGTTTATTTACAAATTCATGTCGAATACCTACTACCACATGATTGACAATTATTATTCTTCTGAAAAACTTAACCACTGCATCTTTTTCTTTACGACAGTTTGTAACCATGGATTTGTCCTCTTAATACAATTTCTGGAGTTTTACTTTCAAAAGGCAAAAAAACTATAAATGAACTTGTAGAGAAATGACACAATATAAAATATAAAATATAAAATATAAATACAAATTAAATAAACAATATTGAGCTTCCATTGCATAATATTTTTCCGGCCAATTGATATATGTACATTATTTTATAATAGAGTTTTAAGTTCAGAAACTAATGGGAGGAAAAGAAGAGTAAAATAATATATATCGATGGGCACATTAATATGTATATCCAGTGAAGAGGCAAAGTTATGTTAATTAATTGTTATACATGACCATTTCTTCGTATAGAAATGTATTGTATGTGACTGAGGGGGTGGAGCTTGGGGCTTGAGCACCCCAACCATTTCTTGTAATTTTATATTTCAATATTATTGATTATGGTAGCCTTCATAGACGACTTTTTTTTTTTTTTTTTTTTTAACTTTAGCTTCTCCTAACTATATTATGCCTTCACCAGTTATTTAAGACATCATCAATTATCACAAAAATATAGTTCAAGATAAATGATCATTACATAATAAATGATACCTATCTAATGTTTTCCTCTCAGTTTGGTAAAAAAAATGGTATATGTTCTAAGAACATTTAAATTAGGGTGGTGTGAGATTGTTAGATTGAGAGAGAGAGAGAGAGAGATGTTGATTAGGTTGGGTCCTGAGGAAATAGTGAAAGATATTGGTCCCCTTCTGAGAACATTTGGGCCATTATGCACGTGAACTTCATGCGGTTTGGACCATTTGAAAGCAGCCCACTTGGAATTATATAAATAACTCATTGCTTCATTTTTCCAACAAATTCAAATGACAGAAAAGGCCAAATAGAATGATACAACACTGTGTTTTTTAAGTGAAAAGTGTTTTATTATCTTTTTCTCCGGATTTGTATGTATCTATCTAATCATGGACATTTTATTTCCTTGTATGTATAAGTTTGTGAGATATGTAACGGTGACACGAAGTCATTTTTCTTTTAAAATAACTCCAAAATATATTGGTTGCAATAAATAAAAATGATGCAATTACAAAATTCTAAAATTTACATTCAATTATGCAATAACAGAAGGTTTGGATATAATCACATCTCTCTATAAATATATATAGTCATGACTTTCAACAACTATTCATACTATTTCAAAGATTGATCTTAACAATATTTTTCAAATTGACCAGACTTACCAGATTAGTTGTAGTCAGACTGTCTAAAGAAGAACAGTAGCAAATCATATATTTCAAGAAAAAGTAAAAATACACTTAAAATTTGTGTGTGTGTTAATTTAGTTGACCAAACTTTTTGTAATCCAAATTATATATATTGCCCTTTCAAATTTCAGCACGTCGGCATATATCACAGAAGATAGGCGAAGAATGGGTTGGCTTCTTTGTTATCGACCAGCAGCACCCATCATTGACATGTGTGATTTTTTAGAGATTATCAAAATTGAAGGTCATGCATTCGAATTTCATCATTCCTTTAAGGACCGAATTATCTAAAAAGAGCCGGCTACAAGAAGAAAATAAAAATAAATGAAATAGAAAATCAAACAGAATTTCGTCAACTGAAAAAGAATTGGTATTATGGTTATTGTAGAAATAGTAATTGGTAGGTGCTTGAAGCCATATAAGTCAACCACTAATTGCGACAAGTCAAACACAAACTTACTAATTGGGGCAACTTTTATAGATAACACGCCCAACCCTCTCAAAGTCACAATTTAATTGAAAGATATCATATTTAGATTCTCAACCTAATAATAGCTCAAAAGGTCGAGCTTTTGACATATGATCCAATTGAACAAGCGTCCATTCACCTTTAGCTCTATGAATACATGATTGAAAAAAGAACATGATAAATACACCCAATATAAATTTATTTTGAAGTCAATGACCAAATGCGTATACCGAAAGGACTGTTCCAATTTCTTTTCATTAATATTTTAAGAGAGAAAGTCCTTCAACCAATCAAATTCCAGATACAGATCCATTGGTCCAGCTGGCCATTCCAGCACACACCCTCCCAACAACCTTATCTTACAGTTACTATATATAGAAATCTTAATACTAACAATACTTCTTTCTATGAGTAAAGAGTGTAAACAATGAAATAGAAAAGCCAAATCTATTTAATATTTACATTAGTGAATATAACTAAACAACTTCTTTATTAGAAAAGGAAAAGGAAAAGGAAAAAGAAAAGCCTTGATTCAACAAAAAGTAGCTGGCCTTTTTGGTATAGCAGAAACAAATAAAAATGAAGCACTAACATTTTATCAGAAATTAAAAACGCGATTAAATTAAATTCCCACAAAATCTGTCTTTTAATTATTGGACAGATAATTGATCAAGATGAAATCAGAAATCATTATCACTAAAAAATACGGCGATTCCTCGGTCAGAACGACGGAACGATGCCGTAGCGTGTACCGGCGACAAGATTGCCGGAGACGAAGCTGAGAATTCCGTCGATCTCCGGCTCCGAATCGGTTCTCTTCGCAAATCTGCCTTTGACTCTCGGCCGCGTTTCGGCGTAGGCCTTCCGTGAAGCGTAACGGATCGTCTTCACGAATTTCCGGTTTTTCCTCTTCTCCTTATACCGTAATACTCTGGCTTCTCTGTCCATTCCGGCCGCCGGCGTTCCGTGATTCGCGAACGGATCGGAGATGGAGCTAAGGGTTAAAGGATAAGATGTTTCCGGTACGGCGGCGTTACCGTCGGGCACGACACCGACCTCCATTGACGATGACGAAACCTAAATTTTTTTGCGATGAATAATTAGTTTAATTGATTGACTGGAATTACGATTCGATCGTTGTGGAGATAAGAGTTGAGAGTGATTACGCTGTGGCTGAGAGATGTGGCGGTGTAGCTGTTGGTGTAGGAGATGATGTTGGATCGCGTGAAGTCGATCTCAAACCGGTTGTCCGGCGAGTGTTGGTGAGCCAATTGAGCTGAAAGAGGCGGTTTGGCGGTTGTTTGTACGGGGACGAGACTGTCGCCGTAAGGTTGCGAGCAAATCCGGTAACTGTCGAAATCTAGGAACTGATCGGAATCGGAGAATTGGAAATCCACCGATTTCATCTCCGGCGTGTCCGCCTCCGCCGGCGGGAGTTTGGTTGGAACGATCGGGTTGGTGGAGATCCACGAATCAGCGATATAAGCGTCTAATTTCCTATCGCCGATCGAATCGGTGTCCGGAGCTTCGTCGAAGATGGCGGCTGTCGACTTCATCACTTGGGACTCGGCGGTGTCGTAGAATGGAACCACCGCGGTGCGGTCATGGCGCTGCGCGAGGGGATTCGCTGAGTGGACGTCGAGGTCGCAGGTGACGCAGAGCGCGGCAGCGTCCGCCTTGCAGGTGACGGCGGCGGGCGCTTGCTCGCAGACCTCGCACATCCACACTTTCCCGTGCGTGGCCGCCGCCGCATCGCCGCTGGCATTGTGGAGTATGGCGTCGCAGACCATGCACATGAAGGAGGAGTGCGAGCGACAGAAGAGCAGCGCCGCCGCGGACTTGCAGTAGTCGCAGGGCTTCGCCGCCGCATTCCACCGCGCCCTGGCGCCTTCACCAGCATGTAGCGTCACTCCCATTCGGTTAGATTTCGATATCAGTCTCTCTCTAGTTTTTCTCTCTAAGAAGTAAGATTTAGGTTAGTTGATGACTAGGCGTGAGTAGTGGTGTGGGTTCCAAAATGGGGGAGTATCTAAATCTCTATCTAAGCTGTGGAGACGCATTATGATATTTTGTGCTAGAGTAGTTGTCAATTGCCTGTGCCGACGTAGGCCCCACCTGTTTGAGCAATCAAAGTGGCTTTATACTATCTATTACCACAATTATCCATTGCTGAGAGTAGACGTCAGTAAGCCTGACCGACTCAATATCAAATATACTTGTTAACAATGTTTTAAAAACCGGACCGGTGAGCGAACCGGCGAGGCTACCGGTTCATGGTTCAACCGGTCGGATCGGTCGAACCATTGGTTGGACCGGAATACTGTAGCAAATATTTATATATATATATATATAATTAAATATATATTAGCTAAAAAAATATAAAAATTAAGCAAATGAT
>JAYDZE010546267.1:0-13997 GCA_034509125.1 Monilaria moniliformis | reverse complement strand
TAGAGAGAGGGTCGCGTGAGAGAATGAGGAAGAAGAATGAGGGGCAGGATGGAAAACAATAGAAAGGAAGATAATGTATCTGAGGTGTATAGCCTGATACATTAACATAGGTTTAGGGAATTTTAACATGCCACGTAGGCGGGCCTGTGGTGTAACACGGGCCAGCCTGTTAAAAAATCATGCACACCAAACAAATAAATAAAGTATGATAACTTATCATAACATGGGATAACCCATGTACCAAACGTGCCCTTAGTAGAGTATATTAGTTCATGAATAATTATAATGGGTATGTTTTTTTATTTATCTATTCATATGATGTTTTCTTATGTTTAAATATATATCAGACATAGCTAGATTTCAACAATAATTCTGTTTAACTTAGAAGATGCTAATATGGTTCTCCGATTTAGGAACTAAATGAGTACTGTACTAGATGACATTACACATTCATAATCATCTATTGTCTCGATCTGATGCATATAGGAACATTTTAACTATAGATATACACACACAAACTATGTGTGGTGTACGCTTTAAATGTTATATATGGCTAGCTAGTTTATATATGTTCAATTGCATTTTGTAACTAAGTAGTGTTATTTCATAATTACAAAACGCACTCGATCAAATGAAATACTATCCTTTTGTTTTTGTTTTGTTATTATTATTTTTATTAAAAAATCTAAGAAGAGAAACAAATTCATTTAAAGATCACGAAATTATGATTCTAGATTATCTTATTTGTATCATATGATATTCTACATTATCTTTTTCCATATCAATCTTCAATGACCGTTCACCTATTTGATTCTCCACATCTTGTAGAGTCACATGCTATAGATTCGATTCATCACAATTTATAACATCTGATAACTCACATGGATGTTATATGGTTCAGTTTTATAAATCTTGAATATATAAGTACATTTAAATATAATTTTATTCGTTTATCTCATCTGTTTAATATATATATAGGAAAACAATCGAGTGAGAATAACAACTATACAAAAAAATGAAAATTATTTTCAGTAATTTGATCACAAAAATTTACAATAGATATATATCTTGTTTGTTAGTTAAGTACAATATTAAGATTCGAATCCTATAAGAAATGAAAATTTCATTTGATTAATCTACAAAAACGTGTGTCAAAATGTGACTATATACATATTCATTATGTATTTGATACACAATTGTATTTATCTAACAATATGTAAAGAGACAATTGTGTTTAATGAACTGTAGCATTGTACTTACTAAATAAATGCATTACACATCACAATGAAAATAATAGCCATGGATTTTCATGAACCAAAAAGAAAACATAAAAAAAAATCATGACAGCTCACATAAAATGTGAGGAGTTTGAATCATTTAATGGGTGTCCGTAAGATTTTTTTTTTAAAAAATTAATTTTTTTTTTCCATTTCTCTTGCAGAAAAACTAAATAACAAAATTTAAGTCCATCATACACGATAAGAGCATAGCCATACAGTGTAAATCTTTATGAGTAAATGCGAATCTTTGAAAGCCGGCGCCGCGCCTCCACGGGTAATAGTGGAAAAACAGCGGCGGGTGCATGCCAGCTCACACAGGCGATCAGCTCCCACATTCTAGATCAACGGCAACCAATGTCACATCGCGGCATCTAATGGCCAAACAGTCGGTGATGTACGGATGGTGAAGTTTCGCGACTGCGGGTCCACCATGTACTCGCAGTTAGGCGTATACAATGGCGACACGTGTCCTGGTCCCCGAGAAGGACGTGATAGTGTATGGGCGGGAGCACAGGAGCAAGCACAGATTGCCTGATTTGGCAACATGTCGGCGCCCCCCATTTGCAAGATTTGTTGATTAGTCATGAATCATGATGCCAACCTCCATTACGCTAATGTCTTTTTGGATACTCTATATCTATCATTTTATTGGTAGATGCATATGCTCTTCTTTCAAATTAAATGATATTTTTATTTGAATGAAATTTAGCCACCATGTGTGCTTGTAACCCCATCCAAATATCAAAACCACATTTAATGGTGACCTAGTAATACTGCTATTATTTATTTTTTATAAAACAAAAATTAAATAGTCCATCAACAAAATTCATAAACTTTTTAGATACTTTTGTGTTTATGGTATACAAAAGAAGACAAATATTATTCTAGATATTTTACGTGAATATCATTCAGGAGCATCACTCTTGTTTAATTCACGTTAGTATTAAACCTTTTATTTTATTCATTTGATTTGATTCTAATACCATAAAAATTATTATTGATGTCATCAATTATACAAATTACATAAAAATTAAAATTCGATATGTTCTTTTATTTATTTATTTGAAGTTATAGAGAATATGGATGAACAAATCAATTTTTTTTATGTATTTATAAAATTAATGATATTAATAATATTTTTTTTACAATATTAGAATCAAATTAAATTTATAAAATAAAATAAATAATGCTAACATGGAATAAAAGAAAAGAAATGGAAAGGCACCAGAAGACAATGCTGGAGATCGAGACCCGTCAGTGGACGATATGACTCAAGCGGTGTTGCTCAATGAGTACAGGAAAGTGATTTTCAAGGACACTTCGGACATGAACGAAGTACAGATTCGACAGCATACCAAGTTGGTCGCCATCCTTGAAAAGAAATTAGAGATAAATTATGATTTAGGAATTTTTAGATCTTTTAATTAATGTAATTGTAGGAATTTTATTTAAGTAATTTTTAGTTTTTAATCAATGTAATTTAGGAATTTAAATTAAGTAATTTTCAAATTTTAATTAAGTATTTTATGAATTTGTAGTCATTTAATTTGATTTTACAAATAACTAAATCCAAATAAATATATAAATTGAAAAATAATAAAAAAATGATAAAATGATAACTATAGACTTGTGCTTGATTTTGGGCTGGGATACAGGTGTTGTAGCTGAAAAATGAAATGCTGACGTTACAGCTAAAAATTTGAGTTATGACTACTTTTTTTGGGGTTGGGATAAGAATGCTTTTATCCTCTAAGAAGAGACATCAACATCTCGCTAAACAGTAAACACTATCTTCTTAGTAACTACTATTTACGTGCTTAACTTTTTCCTTAATATTTCACTAAGCACTATCTCCTTAAACACTTATACTATTCACAGGGCCACTTATATTTTATTATCTTTTCTTATTATTATTTTTTGTTAATTAAATATCCAATTAAAATAATTTAAGAATAAATAAAAATTACTAATTTCATTAAAAATCTTAAAATTATATAATTTAAATAAAAAAGTGAATAATTTAAATAAAATTTACATAATTTAAAAAGGTACATAAATAAAATTTAAAAAACTACATAATTGAAATTAAATACCAATTCTAGAGATTACCAAAGCGTGCTCAGATTTCTTCAACTAGATCATGTTGGAGTCGACCATATTAGTCTCTATCGCGTGTCGACTCACGACGAACGGCGTAAGTTTGGAAACTCGTCGGGACACCTTGAGTTGGGGCGTCGCTTGTAGTAGAGGATCCAACAGTCTATTTGTCAGCTCAATTAGCGTCGTTTGCTCATTTCTCATCGATAATCATGCTATGCAATATGATGCATGCGTATATGATATTGACTAGAATGTCTTTAAACCAGGGATGACACAGACCTTTTACGATTGAAAACCGTGCTCGGAGCACGCCGAATGTGCATTCCACGTCTTTCCTCGCTGACTCCTACGGGCGAAACAGGCTCTTTTCAGGTCAGTTGGACATGAAAAGGTTTTGACGAAAGTCGGCCACTTGGAATAGATGTCGTCATCGAGATAATATCCCATTTCATACTGACTTGCATTGACCGTGAAACTCATGGCAGGGGCCTACCGGCCAACATGTCGTTGAAGATGTCGGAGTGGTTCAACACGTTGATTCATTGTTGGACCCGACGATACCAAAGAACATGTCAAATTCATAGCTAGTAGTCGACGATTGCTTCTAGAATAATGGTCGGATGGGTGCCACGGCCACTGGTATATTGCCATCTCCATGCTGATGGATAATTTTTCCACTCTCAATGCATGTAGTTGATGTTGCTGAACATGCCGGGGAAGCCGTGTATGGCCTCGTGCATATTGAGCAGACATTGGCAGTCTTGGGTTGTCAGCAACTTCAAGTACTCCACGCTGAATGCGTCTCGAATGACCCTACAGAATTCCCTCAAGTATTTTCTCTCCGTGTTTTCGGCGGCATGCAAATACTCGTCGAATATGTTGGAACTTGCACCATTTGTGAGTTGTCGGATGACTGACGTACATTTTTGGAACGTGGAAAGACCGAGCCGCCAGTATTGTCCTGACGTTGTTGGAAGTACTCTTCACGTGCTGCCAACGTACTGGCTATACGCATAAACAAATTTCGACTCATGCAGAACCGCTGGCTAAATACAGTCGCCCACCATCGCGGATTTTCGAAGAAATAATCTACAACGAGACGGGCGTCGATGTCTTCTCTATCTCGGTGGATGTATTGCCTCGATTGTCAGGGTTGATCGGCTTCCTTTGCGACCATATAACGCCTTGCCAGTGCCTCAGCATTGCGAGCCATCCGGAAAAATGTTCATAGTCGCCGGCCGGATCAACGTTGCTGGGAAAATTGCCTTTGTTGTCGAAAGGGTCCATGAACAACAAGTATTGAGAGATAAAAAAAAATAAAAATATAGAGTGAAGTGAAGTTGGAGAGCTATTTTGGTGTGAATGAAATTGAATGGGAAATGAGGTATTTATAGTTGAATTTTAGAATTAAAAAAATATCAGAAATGGCCGTTGCAAAATTAAATATTAAAAAAAATCTAATTTTTTAGAAATTAAAAAATATATATATTTAAAGGGCGCCACGTGGCGTTCTCTCATTGCCCAAGCGATTTAGGCATGCCAACATGCTCAAGCACGTTTTGCTGTGCTTCGCCCTACGTGCGCCATGCCTGCATCGGCATGCTCAAGCGATTAAGCACGCGGCGACGTGCTTAAAGCACGCCGCTGCCAATGCTCTAATGGGTTTAGGCTTGTCTTTTTTGGGAGGAATGTTTAATATATATATATTTTAGGATATATATATGTTATTCAACTTGGACTATTTTCCAGTGATCAAAAGAGATAGTATGTTCAGTTTGGAGTAACGCAACTAAACTCGTAAAGTATTTTTATTCTAATTAATAAGTTGAGAGCTGAATCACCGCGTGAATGTGAGTGTGTTTTGTAATAATAATAAAAAAAAAAAAAAAAAAAAAAGAATCAGATGGTATGGCAGAAAAAGGATCCAATTCAATAAAATTTGTACTTTAGCTAAAGATATTATATGTTCTTCGGATTGCAAATCAACAAAATTCATTAACTTATAAAACGTTAAGCAAAAAAAGAAATTCGTAATTTTATAGTTGGTTTCACAGATTTTGTATATGTTCAATTGTTTTAGATCCGCTGATTGATCATGTGAAAATGAATATGCCATCTTTTAATAGAAAATATAAATATATACATTATATATGTGGACGGCAGTTTCACATGAATATCTTCTTTATTTTATAATGTATGAACCAAGTATTATTGTAGTGTGTGTATATACATAATACTATATTAATATATAAAGTATATAATTATAAAAAAATATTATCGTTACATATAAAAATATTATCAAGAAAGAAGCATTAGGTTCCATCATGATTATCCTTTTAGTCAAGAATTGGGAGTAGATTAGTTCATAGTTATAGAAGGATAATGGTTTACACTAAAACATATGAACCCATCCAACACACACATATTTTGCTAATACATTCTATTTTCTTCCGAAAGCAATAAAAATGAGAGATTGATTCCTGTATTAAGCTTATATATTACATCTTCTTTTTTTTAATATTATTATAACCTATACACATTATATGTATATTTAAGATAAAATTTATTATAATAGAATATGTATATGATAAATATATTATAGAAAACATCAATCATTGTAGAATATATAACACATAACAAGAGAGTGTAAAAGCTGATCCCGTATCTATGGATTCATACAATAGAAGATGCGATAAATGCAATAAAGATTTATCCATGACATGTTGATACTGATGATACCACCTTTTTATCACTACGTGTAAGGTATAATATTCCAACCCTATCTCCCTCGCCATTTCCAAAAAATAAGAAATATATCATTTCAATTACCAACACTTTCGATTTATTTTACTGAAAATTTGATCAGATTTTTTATCAATTGTGAATTTTTTAAAAAAATATCGTGATTGCTTAAGTTTAGATTTTGTGGTGCAATTTCAAAATTGATTAAATTTGTAAAGAAAATTGTTAAAAAATGAAGGGACGAGATTCGTATGCAGAAAGAACACTCACATTTCTAAAGCATAGGAATACCGCTAAACTATATATAATGCTTCGGTGATTAAATTAATTTATAATTATAAAACAAGTAGCTCTCCCAATTAATCACCAAATAAACAATTTTGGCAATCTTGAGCGCTTTCAGTGGGGGATCTATAATTTGAAAATGGAGGGGGCATAATTCAAGAGCTACTATTGAAAAGTCAATTCAGTGGCTTCATAACTTATATTTGCACGACGTTTTCTTCAGTCTCCGAGTCGCAACAATGCGGATTTTAGCACATACGATTTCTTCAAGCTTTATTTTTCCAGAGAAGTAAAAATTTTCAAACTTCGAGCTGCAACAAAGGCATATCCGATCATCAGGGGAGGGACGACCATATCGGTCTACCGATGATGCTAAGAGAAAATTAGTCGTCAGAGGGTCGTCCATCCCCTCCCGCCCCTTCATGGATCCACCACTGAGCTTTTGCTAAGCAAACTGAACTCTAGAATGGGCTATTACCCACAGAAACATTTGTGCTGAACTTTGATAATGAAATAAGTAAAAATACTCGAATTTAAACGTTATATCCACCGTCATACTTATAATCTTATAATTATATCCAATAGTAGAAATATTATCTTCTCGGAATTCCAAACTCGTACGATTGCCCCTTCTTACGGTTATCTTAGTATTTGTTGTGTTTGCATTCAACAAATCTTGACTACTAGAACGATTCACACAATACTCCATGTATTTGTACATGTGTCCCATTTTCAAAATTATGATATTGCCGCAAAGACGAGGGGAAAAGTGGTGACTGAATTAGTACGGCACTACGAACTTTTTTTTTTCTTTTTTTTCTTTTTTGTCGTAGGATATGATTCTATTGAGATAGGAGTGTGACATAAGATCCCAAAGCATCATCACATAAGCTGTTACAAATTTCGTTACGATCCTTTGCTCTATCGGTTACACTTTCTTTTTATTTCTCTCTATTTGAAAATTTAGTCATACATACCAATCCTAATCAGAAATGGACGTAGAAAAAAAATTCTTAAATAGGAGTTATGTATTTTTTATTTTGAATGTGATACTTTTATAAGATAGTAATTCTATAATTCAATTTAATAATAAGAGCTTCTGTAAAAAATTCACATAAAAAATCAATAATTTGATGATTTTATAAATATATATATATGATCATTGCAGTTGTTTCTAATGCGAGAAAGTGTGTATATGTGATAAGTGTAAATTTATGTGGTTCTAATTTCAAAGTGCATATGATTGGAGTTAAGACAATATCCAAGCACACGTGTCGGAACTTAATCACATTACTTTTAGTTATAATATAAGATTCAATTTTGTCTGAGTGAATATTATATCTAAATACATATAACGACATGTCGACATGCATGCGCATTTTTCAAATGTTGACCAACTAATTAAAGCCACATACTGTGAATTTTGATGCAAAAATTCAAATTCATATAATGACAGCCCCAAAAGGAGCAAGCAACAAAGTTGTAGCAAATGTAAGAGCAGCACGATTCTTTCAACAAACACATATTTTTCTTATCTATTCAAAAATAAAACGACACATGGGTATTTAGCACTGCTGAGAAATAAAGGGTATATAGTGGATTTCAAGATTTGCCTCGTCATCTCATCTCGAACATAAAGTGTCCTATATCAAAATTTGATTGTAAAATGACCGCAAAATTTTCATTTTACCTCTAGTCATCAATATATATACGTATATATATTTGATTTTCTATGTGATAATGTTGAATAGAAAGAATAAAATTCTTGTTCCCTTTTCATATATATTTTGATGACATATAACAATCATTTAAGGAGAGTGAGTATTTTATAGTGAAATTCAAGAATGCTTATATCCTAAGTTGATTGTTTTGAATCATTAGGAAAAGAAATATATCATGAAAAGCGACGAAAAGTCGTTTGGATGCTTTATCCCTTTTACTTTGGAGCAACAAATGGGCATAGCACAAATGGTTGAAGCCGCAAGCCTCACATTTTCCCTTAAATATTCTTGTTTATCGACCATGTCCATTAATTGAAATGCTTTCACAAAAGTGGTGGATGTTTTATCTCCTTCACTAGTATAGTCATTGACTGTGAGAGTGTTTGGATAAGTATTATTATTATTATTATTATTATTATTATTATTATTATTATTATTATTATTATTATTATTATTATTATTATTATTACGTCGTTATTTCATGAAGTTAGAGTGCGTTGGGTTGAAATTAATCTAAAGTGATTGTAAGTTGGACGATAATAGAATGTTTTGATCTAATAACAAAATTGAGTTATTGGAGTCTTCGAATGGTTGGATTTAGTTATAAGATATATTAGTATTCAGAAAGTTGTAGATGATGATTAAACATATAAGGGTTCTTCTAAAATATACTATTCTTTTACTTCAAACAAAATTGGGGTGATTGTAATTAACCCCTACACATCACATAAGCATAATTTTGGCTTTTAGAATTTTGTTAAATTGGGGCTGAGTAGGTGTATAGTTCATTTATTGTAAAGTAGGATTAATTATTTCATTCGTAACTAATGGTATGGATCTTTTATATATAGTTTAATGATTGTTCTACTAAAAAAGTTGAATAATTTTTTATTAGATTAGTTTCATTGTGATGACTTATGATTATTAATTAGTTAGTGGTTGTTTATTAAGGCTTATATTTTAATTGTATAATTATTTTTAATTAAAATGTTAAGAAGCACGCTTAATTTATTAGTACATTATTAATCTTAGGGATGCCAATCAGGTCAATCCATTGAGTTTCGGGTCAGCTCTATTCAGGTTACTGGTTAATCAAGTGCGGGCTAATCGGGTTGGAATTTTATTGGGTTTAGAAGTTTCCAATACTAAACCTACATATCCGAGTTTCGGACTAGGCCAGCGGGCTAATTGGAGGAAAAGCTAACGATTGAAATTAACTTGTGTATTTTTTATTTTCTTAAATACCATATATTTATAAAATATTAACATATACAAAAATTAAAGATATAAATTATATGACAAGCATAAAATCCAAAGTCTAAAATATTTCAAAAAAAGTCCAAGATTACATAACATAAAATTACAATAATTTGTTTAACAATAGTTTGGCTTCATAGAATCAAAGTGTCTGAGAAATCATTCAAAAATCCAAACACTTGAATAACATTATTCTACTACATCGATAATTTTTATAGCTTCAACTTGATCATTCACTTCAAACTCAGAGTCTTCAGACTCTTCACCATCTACTACAAAGACGATAATATTAAAATATAATATAATTTGATTATTTAGAATTTTATATCAAAAATAAAAATTTTGTCATCAGAATATTCACACAGTCAATTATGTGTGCAAATGAGAGCTTGCATTTTTTCGGGAATAAGTTTATTTCTGTATTTGTTCAAAATGTGTGATATAATACTAAATGGAGGGTAATTTTTTGTGTAGTTATCCATTTTATCAAAATTACAATTGAAGTATTGAACTTGTTGTCGACAAACCGGAAGAATAGGCAATAGTTGCACCTAAGGCCAACCACCTAGCCAGCTTATCGGGTTTTGGGTCAGCCTTACTCGAATTGCGGGCTAATCGAGTGTGGACTAATTGTACTCAAATTTTACCAGGTTACAAATTTTGAACAGGCTATTCGGATTAGCCTGCGAATTTCGTGTTGAACTAACATCCCTAATTATTATTATTATGATTAATATGTGTCGTCCACATGAAAAAGAAAAAATAATTAACATTATGCTTATATACTTATCATTTCTCAAATAGTATATAATATATATAGATATAACGATTTAGTTGAGATCAAAATTTAGTGGACATGGATTTATCCTTAAAAGCACAACAAATCTAGGCGCATGAAGATTCCTAGAATGATGCCAATTTCCGCCTAATTTAGCCAAACAAGGGATAATATCAGTCCCCATTTTGTTCCCTTTTTTGGCTTTTTTATTTTCTGAAATAAGGCTAAAAGTTAGGTGTTCTTTTTCATTCCCTAACTTTAGTGGTTGTGAATGACAGAATTGGCAAGATGACGTGGCTCCCTAACAATCAAACTTAGTGCTGTATAATAGGCCAGGTGTGATATCGCCATATGGTTGACATAATATACAAATCCATAAGAAATGAGTTGGTAAGTTTATATTACTTGTCAAATAGGAATATATGTAAATGTAATGTTGTATCACAAACCGGTGAATCAGTCTTGCTCCTCTATTTGTTTCCACATTATGAAGTACTCGACTTTAAAAATTATATGGTCAGATTTTGAATTCTATTGACGAGCGAATTTTGCTCGATCGTTGATCGTGAATTATGCATGAGCTATTGTTCTACGTCATTAATATTGTTATAGAGGTTAAAATCGTATAGCCAACATGACAAACACCAAATTAGAACATGGGGATTGAACATTATCCCAATATATATATCTATATACATATATATAGTGGGGTATTATTCATCCGTCTACAAATTTTTATTATTTTTGTTTTGCGTAATGTTTTTATTTTTTATCAAAATATTATATTTTGCAAAACTTGCTATCATTTACCTTAATTAATTTGTAAAATTAGTTTTGAAATGTTAGTTTTATGTTCTTTAAATATATTGATCATTAGTAATGATCATATAAATATAGGTTTTGTATAATAACTTATTCAAAATTAATTTTAAATTATATTATATTTAAGTTAACTAAATATTACTGTATTAAATATTAAGCATAAATACGTGTGTGTGTGTGTGGATTAGGTCTTGTGAGAACTATATTTTTCGTGATAACGTGAGAATACTACATTAGTCGATGCATTCACCATGAAATTAACTATACTAAAAATAAAATTCCCCCTCCCCCGTGATTGAAATCCAATAATCTGTTCACCATAGATCTTCATGATCGAATAACTAAAAATAATTTTCATGTGCTTAATTTTAATTAGAGTTTTATTTAAACCTCCTACTTCAAGCGTATGTATAAATATGTGTAAAGAAAAATGATATATTTCATGTATTCTAAATTAAAGTACGTGATATATGTTGTGTTGATTGCGATTAACAAGCTAAGTAAAAAAAGCTACTTAATTATCACTTTTAGCGAAATATGATCATACACTAAATATTCATTTTCCAAGTCATCAAACTCAAATTAAGATCTCTTTTTAATCATAAATTTGTTGAAGTTTTGAATTTTGGAAGTTGATCATCAATAAAGTGGGGTCTAATTTCATCCGGCTGAGTCAGTCGTCTACAGAAATTGAAGGCAGAAATATTTGGATTGGGAAAGTAGGAATAATATCTTATCATATCTGTGAGAAGTGAAAAAATCGATAAATATGTGTGTGGGAGAGTAGAGTACAAATTAAATGATGTCAATTTGAGGAGTGATTAGTGAAGGCAAAAAGTAGACAGTAACGTATGTGGCTGTGCGAAAACG
Source organism: Monilaria moniliformis (assembly GCA_034509125.1). NCBI lineage: Eukaryota > Viridiplantae > Streptophyta > Magnoliopsida > Caryophyllales > Aizoaceae > Monilaria > Monilaria moniliformis. Next base: position 2,142 of record JAYDZE010546267.1, on the reverse strand, counting down.
TTGGATACCTGAGGAGACACATTTGCTCCAATCTCACTTTCAACCTTCTTCTAATATCTAAACAAAATATATTCATATAAATATATATAATTTTATTTATATTAGCCTCAGGCCCTCAACCACCTTATTTATATGTCCAACACAATAATAATAATAATAATAATAATAATAATAATGTATTTATGTACATATATATGTAACTAGTACATTGTCATACAATCATTATATATAAGTGATGCGAACTAGGTATATTACATATAGCCGAACCTAGCTCATATCAGATTATGATTTTCAGAGAGACTTGGGTTAGATCTAGATTCAAAGCAAAACTCAACTAATCTTCTTTAAAAGCAATTATTGACTTGAGTGTCGAAGTCTATGCCCAGAGAACCATTCGTTCCTTCTTTTTTGTTTTTTACACAACACTAATGTACTCGTGACAAGATATATAATCGACAACATCTCAAGATTACCTCCGATTGAAGATCATTGTATTCTTCGTTAATGTCCAATGTATTTGTTAATGCAAACTATAACCACTTCACATCAATTAAGTTCTAAAAAGTTGGCTTTTAACATGTATTAGAGATTTTTTATAACATGTATAATTAAATATATGGGAGAGATTAAATAAGAACTAATTCCTTTCAAGGAATTAGGCACCAATATCCGAACCATTAATAATCATTTTATGGTCTGCGGCGTTTGTATAAGTAAGCATTGTTATATAATATGAATAAAGAGTATCACAATATAAACATTATTGTATATATAATATATAAACAATACTGTAAACAGAAATAAGCAATTAGAATCTTTGAGGAGAAAATGGATTCCCTTTAAATTGAATATATATGTAGATTCGCGTCGTGTGTGTATGTGTAGTTTACTTAAGTACAGTTTTGGGTCCTTATCTTATTTATTTTATTTTCTAAAAAATCTTATTTATTTTATATTAATTCTTGTCTTGTCTCAGTCCTATTCAAAACCGACGAATGAATGCAATTCTTGCTTTGTTAGCTGGTTTTCATAAATATGATAGTTGGCTATACATGTTATTGTACACACAATGAAGAAAATATGTGTATGGATTTTTGTGGTTCACTTGTGCTACATGCTGACAAACTTCAAAAAATCTTAAATGTTTTCAGATGGAATAAAATGAAGCAGCTTTTAAGTTAATATTTCCGACCTTTGACTCCTGATTGTTTGTCCAAATTTGTTGATACCTAAGACAAAGTCAATTTGTATTGGTGCAGAATCTGGTGTTCATCAAATTTAGTAATGCTGTTAATTTAGTATTTCAGACATATTATTAATTGATATATTTAAAATTAAGGGTTCAAGCCATCATGGATACGTACATGTAAATTTAAAGAAAAAATAGATGTCGATGAAATCCATATGGAACCAAGTGTTGGTTTGAAGTGAACCATTAGGGCTTGTTTGGTTTGCTTGTTGGGTTATGACTAGGTAGGATAAAAATATAGAAATGGTGTTCAGTTTTGATAAGATAAGTTATCTTATATTAATGTTTGGTAGGTAAGTTACAAAACACACATTTTTTAAAGAGTTGGAAAAACTTTTGTCTTAAGAATTGCATTGGTGATGTTCCAATAAATAAGCTGAAACTTACATTTATATTTTGTTGGACCTAAAGCTTGATTTGCTCTAATAAATAAAGAGGAATCGCAGGGGTAGGCCTAATAACACTTGATCTACTTAAGAGCATACTAATGGGCCTAACTCTTAATGGGCTTGAATTTTGGGCCGTATTTATATTTTGAATTTAACTAATCTGAACCTCATTGTTCCACTGATTAAAATTGATATTTTTAAACAAACTCTTATTCCCAACTTCTAATAATTTGCGTACCACTAAATATTGTCTCAGTACTGTCAACTTACACACACATATATATATATATATAGGGATGCATTAGGGTCAAACTAAGCCCATAATGCATAACTAAGACAACATATCAACAGTTAGATCTAAAAATTAAGGGATGTGATCTAATTTCCACGCGCTTCATTATAGCATTAAATAAATATCATTAAAGGGATAAATTAGTCCAACTGAATTTGCACGACTAATTTAATTATGGTAGTTAGCGGATTTCATGGATAATGATCTTTTTG
>JAYDZE010546256.1:0-13999 GCA_034509125.1 Monilaria moniliformis | reverse complement strand
ATTAAAAATATATAAAATAATTAAATAAAAACCGCCTAGGCCCCCCAGGCGCTAGGCCCCCCTCGGCCGCCCGACTAGCGCTTAGCGCCTTCCTCAACCTTGGTTCCAGCCCATAATGGGCGTATAAAACCTACATCTCCCACTCTCACATAATGGGCATACGAATTCTCGTAATCAATAACTAGAAACCATTATCTCTAATCTATTTTTTCTCTTAGATTCATACTAGGAAGTAGGTTGTGCGACCAACATACTTTTACCGTGAGAGCTAGCCGCTATACAACTGTTAGGTATGCATAACATCTCATAATAGAGTTAGTATGCAGTACCCTAGATTCACTTAGTCACATTTGTTTATTTCTCGCGATCTATTTACGCATCATTTATGATACAATTATTTTTGTACTCACAATTGTATTTACCATATAAAACACAATTGGTTAACCAGTGAATACAATTCAAATGAGACACTATAATGATCTTCCCTTTCCCTCGAGTCTCTCAATTTCAATCCAACTGCTCTTTAGACATGTCCCTTTAGATCTAGTCATTCTTGATCATTGACAACATGCTAAGATAGCTGACATTGAGTTGAAACTTCAAGAAACAGTCAAAAGTCTTGAGGTTATTTAAAAATTGAGATCCTCTATTGATCTCATGGGTCTAACATAACTTAGAAGTAGTCCTATTTTGGTCGAATAACGGGCATGTAGTACGAATCACATGTTACGGTATTACTCTCCCTTTTCTTGGAGCATATGTCTTCATTGTATTAATAATACCATACATGTGATAGTTCAGATGCTCATAGTATCTAACTTGAGTCCACAACTCTACTTGGTTGACCATATCAACTACAGGACTCCCACCCGGCGTATAAGACAAATAAAGTGAATATCGGGATCTTTTATTCACTTTCGATCATAATTAACATGACCTCATCTTGATCAATTATCAAGGCGATCCAGTTTAAAAAACAAGCTCTCATTAAAAACACTTAGTTTCAAATTTTGAAACTAATCTCATCTTTCACATAGTACTAAACTATATAAATGATTGCCCATGTGAGAAGGTCAATCATCTATCCGACATACCTTTTATTTTATATATTTGTACTTAACATATATTCACACTTGTGTATGCTATTTCTTAATAAAGTACTCAACATTATTAAACATTAATGTAAATTGCAAATATACATTAATGGCAAATAAATTATTCGCATCGAATAATACATCTAGTATACTAGATTCTACGCAATCCTATAGATCTAACATAGTTGTTAAATACGTCTCTAGAAATTGGCTACGTAAATGGATCTGCAACCATTTTGTGCGTAGATATGTACTATATGTTCACTTTTACGTGCAATAAGATCTCGTACAAAATTGTACTTTATATCTATGTGTTTAGTTCTTGAATGATATTAGAGATCTTTAGTGAATGAAATTGCGGCTTGACTATCGCAATTCACCACAGCCACTCTCGATGCATGTTTGTTGAATCTCAAATGGTTCAAGAATCTTTCCAGCCAAATAGTTTCTTGTACAGTATATGAAATCACTACAAATTTAGCTTCTATTGTGGACAACGCTATACAAGTATGTTTCTTGCTAGCCCAAGAGATGGCACCATTATTTAGTAAGAAATCATATCTTGATTTTGACTTCTTTCATGCGAATCTCGCCCCGCATCGGCGTCCGTGTACCTGATCAGATTTTGGTCATATCCTTGATAGCATAATGAGTAACCCATAGTGCCTTTTAGATACCTTTGTATCCTTTTAACTGTTGTCCAATGAGGTTGATCTGGATTCGATAGATATCTACTTAATAGTCCAACAACATAGCATGTATCAGGCCTTGTGCACATTGTTGCCTACATAAGGCTTCCTATTGCACTGGAATAAGGAACATTTTCCATTTGAGCATTTTCTTGTGGAGTTTTATGATACATTCTTTTGCTAAGGCCTTCGCCTTTTGTAACCGGAGTATCAATTGGTTTGTTGTCTTACATTCTGAATCGTTCAAGGACTTTCTTAATGTATGACTTTTGTGAAAGAGATAATAGCCTCTTTGAGCGATCTCGGTGATTTTGACTCCAAGGATATAAGTTGCTTCACCCATATCCTTCATTTCAAAATTGGAGGAAAATCATCCTTTTATCATTAAGACATACACCTTATCATTACCGGCCAACAGTATGTCATCCATATATAGTGACAAGATAACGAAATCGTTCTTGTCTATTTTGACATACACACAATGGTCTTCATCAATCATCGCAAAGTCATATGAAATGATAGTTTGATGAAATTTAATATACCATTGTCTAGAAGATTGCTTAAGACCATAAATTGATCTTAGCAGTTTGCACATTTTGTGCGGTTGACTTTTGTCAACGAAACCTACCGGTTGATCCATGTAGATTTCTTATTCTAATTTGCCATTTGGAAATGCAGATTTTGACATCCATTTGATGTAACTCTAAATCTAAACTTGTGACTATGGCCAGTATTAAGTGTATGGATGTAAATCTCACAACAGGAGAGAAAATCTCTTCATAGTCAATTCCCTCTATGGGGTATAGTTTTTTTCTACAAGGCGTGCCTTGTATCTCTCAATTGTCTCATCAGACTTATGCTTAATTTTGAGAACTCATTTGTTCCCTATAGTTTTGCGTCCCTTTGGTGGGTCAACCAATTTCCAAACGTTGTTTGATCTCATCAACTCCATCTCTTCTTCCATTGCTTTAATCCATTTAGCCTTTGCATAAGAAGAAATAGCTTATTTCATAGTACGAGGCTCTTCTTCATCTTGTGGTGTAATCAAGAAAGCTCTCCCTCTATGCCAAAACAACAACGAGGTATGTTTCCACGATTACTACGTCTTACTTGATGTTCTTGCGGAACAAATTCAGCATCTCTTCTCAGGCTCCCACTTGGATGAGATACTATTGGTATAGGTTCAGGAACTTGTAACAACTGATCCGATCTAGTTGAATCATCATGATCTACCGGATCATCAGGATCTGTTATCTCATAAAGAGAGATATCTTGTCCTATCTCACCCTTTTTAAGAAAATCATTTTCCAGAATATAGCATCTCGATATTCAAACTCGGTAATACTCCCACTTTCTTGTTCACCATTAAACACATGTTTCTTTTAATGTTCAGAGTATCTTATAAATATACTTTGTTTTCCTCTTGGACCTAGCTTACCGTGGGTGAGCAGTCTCACGCATATAAACAGCCCAAATCCAAGGTCTTATATTACTAAGATCAAATTTTCTTCTAGTCCATAATTCATAGGGAGTTGATGCAATGGATTTGGAGCGTACTCTATTTAGTACATAGGTAGCCGTCAACAACGCGTCACCTCCAAAATTGACGGGAAAATTTGCGTGAGTCATCATTGACCTAACCATTTCTAGAAATGTTCTATTTATTCTTTCTGCAACTCTATTTTGTTGTGGAGTTCTCGGAATGGTTGTTTATCGATTCATTTTTCATCGCAAAATTGTTAGAACTGACCAGACAAATATCCACACCCGCGATTGGTTCTTAATGCCTTAACAGTTTTATCTAACTAATTTTCCACTATAGTTACATACTTTATGAAACACTCTAACGCTTCAGACTTATGAGAAATCAAATAGACAAAACCGAAAATACACCTCTATTTCGTGCCCTAACACTCATTGGGCCACAAATATCAGAATGGATGAGTTGTAATGGAAATTCAGCTCATGTTCTCTTACCGAATGATTTTGTTGTCATTTTATCAGCTAGATAGTTTTCTCATAAATCTAGGTTAACTTGACCGAGAGAGCCTAATATTTACTCATTTGGTAACCTATGTATCCTGTGTTGTCCTATGTGACAAAGTCTAGCATGCCAAGTATTCACATCCATATTTGCATCAACAAAAGATGTAACTAGTGAATAACTAGAATTTCCAATAATACTATACGAGGTATAGTCAATATCCATTATAATAAAACCATTTGATAAGTATCCAGAACCATAATAAGTTTGTTCTAAAAATAATCCACACCAGTACTAGAGAAGTTCAAATTAAAACCATAATTAAGAAGAAATACTACTTTAGATAAAATTCCGTCGTATTTCGGGAGCAAATAACACATCATGTAGAGGCAAAGGTCTTCCACCACGCAAGTTTAACTTGCAGGTGCCAATACCCTTGACTTCAACCTTGGTGTTTTTTCCTACATAAATCCATTTGGTTTCCCAAGGAATTCGACTGAAATCCGTGAACGTATTTTGATCTCGAGCTATGTGGTCTGTGGCTCCTAAGTCTATATTCCACAAAGGATGAGATTCGGTAAATAATACAGTACTAGAAGTAAAACTAGCACTTTGAATAGCATTTGAACATGCTTTAAGGGTTTGTACCTTTTTCAGCTCGGTGCACTCATGAGCGAAATGACCCTTGTTGCCACAGTTAAAGCATTTAACTTTAGATTTGTTCTTTCTTCCGGAACGCCTTGGGAGCCTTTTCTTTATCTTGGGAACTAAACTTTTGCTTCTTAAGACCTTTTCCATTATACCCACCATATGGCTTACATTTAAAGTTCGAAACTTTCTTGGAACTCGTTCCAACCATAACATCAGAATTAGGCTGAGAAGCCTCAATACGATCTTCTTCCAATTGAAGGTAGTAAGAATCATCATCTAAGGTTTTGATATTCTTGTTGTGGGTAAGATGCACTTTCATATGTTCTCGATTATGAGGTAAAGACCTAATGAGAGCTTGAACTTGTTGTTCATCAGACATTACGTGGCCTGCATCTTTCAGCTCGCTTATCATGTTTGACAGTTGCCTTACATGTTTCCCATACTGTAGTTTGGGCGTTTCTTGTAAGTATCAAACTTGATAGTAAGTTGCTTAAGCTTAGTGACCGATGTGCCACCAAACTTATCCTTAAGATCATCCCACATGTCCTTTGGGCATTCATGTTTCCTGAACTTGCGCATGATGTCGTTATCCATACTATTGAACAATGTATTACGAGCAGTGAATTTTTTTTCCATGCCTCATAAGCCTCTCGGTCCCACCTATGTTGGGCCGTATTCCCATTTTCAGGCTCTTCCAGAAAATAGTTTAAGGTCTCCTGAACCTCTTCTTCCTCTAATACATATTTGATTTCATACTCCAGATTTCAAAGTCATCCCCATTTAGCTTTTCACCCTTGTTAAGCTCAACAATTATATTTTTCGAAAAAGAAATTAACAAAGTTAACAATCAAATTCCATATAAATGTCTTGATTGTCATAAATTGATTCTCATTGTAATAAATAACAACTAAGACAACGCAAATCTTAGAACTACCACTGCGTGTAGTCATTCAAAAAAATAAATAAACCATAAAACACAATCACATCCATATAGGAAACAAATTTCATAAACAAAGATGTCCGTAAAACATAAAGAAATAAAAAACATAATCTAGAGTTCACTAAAGCACATATGCAAACTTGACTTTTACACATTAAGATTCATCATAGTGACTGGAAATGATTTCACAAAATTCTCGGGTAGCTCGACACTCAAATTAGTCACCAAAGGCATACCAATGATTTTGTCATTCCTTATGCTTGTTGTGGAGCTTGTAGTGAGGGCTGCAGTCCTCCACGCTCCCCTTCTAATACACGCTTTCACAAAATCGGTGATAAGGGTATAGTAACTTTGGTCCATGTCAGTTAACCAAAGTTTCAATAACAGATCCTTATCTTTGTTCGTTATGAGAGTAACTTCAAACACTTTATACTTCACGAAGTCTCTTCTCATACTTAAGTTACCCTTCCAAATCAACTTCTGAATTTCTTATTCACCTTAATTACATGCTCGATCATCTCATACTTAAGTTACCCTTCCAACTCTTTCTTGAGATTCCTCATTTTCTCGTATTGAGCATATGTCTTAATAACGATGGCAGTCCTGACATATCTCATTGTAATCTGCAAAAAATACAAATTTCATAATAATGAGAATTCACCTTAATGTGTCTGTGATTAAAACCACATTTTAATCAATCATTGTTATATATCGAACATCAATTAAGGACACATTATGCACTCTAATTTCATGACCTTTAATGAAAGCACATATTTCATGCATAAATATATTTGACGAACAATTGATTGTATATTAATATATACACACTTTTCATCGACAAAACATGATATATATCCAATAAACAAAATTATCATGCCTGGATATATAAAAGAATATGGCATTTTAATGCCACATAACCAACATTTAAAACATTGCCAAGAAAATGACAACCGACGAATTTGGCAGGAGACTTATCAAAAAAACACATACTACAATAATAATAAAATATTAACAAAATCCCTCAACAATACTTTGGATTTAAACAGTTCCCAGCATAAAACAATTCACTGACCAAGTTAAAAAAAAATTGCGGTCATTTTAATTAGGCATATTGGTGTCACAACCAATTTCTAAAACATGCACTTTGGAATTTCTTTGAGAATTTTGTGTGCATAAAACTTCCACTTAAAAAAAAAAAAAAAAACAGTGCCAATGAAAAATTAGCAGCAGCCACTTCTACCCTTTTTCTTTTGTCGAATTTTCCGAATTAAAACAAAAACATTTGATGTAATTAAAAATTGAGGAATGACTCCATTCGAAAAAAAGACAGATACATATAGTTTTGACGTAGATATTAACAAAAATGCTCATTTAGACATTTTGTAAAACAAGTAATGTGCATTAAACATAAGTTTCGAATTTTAATCATTATGAACATATACATATATTCATAGCCATAGGCAATTGATTGAGAATTTGATTTCAACAAAAAGAAATCCTTTAAAAAATATGACAGTACATATCTAAATATTACATTTTGGAATTGGTACAATTACGGGTTTCGTATTTATTTCAAAAGGGTTTAAGAAACACATAAAAAATTCCTCAAAAAATGACTTGAACATCTAATAGGAATGTCAAATAAGAAATTATTTTGACAATTCAACAAAACACATTACCTGCAATCAGTCATTTTCATGTTAATGTAATAGAAGATTTATATATGCATTTCCTCAAACATCTGGAGCCAACAGTTAAACGTGCTTCTTTTTAAACAAAAAAAACGTCATATTGAACCAATCGAAGAAGTAAACGAATCAGAATCTAACCGTATGACGGCTCTGATACCAATAAAGGATAATGCATGCATATACGCATACAATAATTTGCGGAATTTAACGAGTTGTCGGAACTTACCAGGATTGTTTCATACGACGGTTCGATATGCTCACCAATCCCGATATCACCAACACGAAAGTTGAACTATTGTCCACGACGCTATCTTCCGAGCTAAATGAGAGCATCGAACGAGAGATTGTATTTCTTATGTCTTTGTTGTTTACGAGTTGCACGTTAGTTTCATGTCTCCTTCGTACATATGCACTTTTTGTATATATATAAGTGAACATGTATGTAACTGCCTTGTGTAGTTTTCATTTTGATAACTGCCATGCAGCTTGGTTCCAGCTTATAATGGGCGTACAAAACCAACACGCTAGAATATTCTGCGAGCGTCGCAGCGTTAACACCTCACACACTCTCTGAATCACCGCCCTCGTCTTCGAATCACAGCACCTCAATGGCCAAATCTCTCCCGCCATCTGCAAATTAACCAAGCTCAAACAACTCTCGTTACCAAACAACAACCTCTTCGATCAAATCCTATCCCAAATTGTCGAATGGAAGAAGCTCGAGATCCTCAAACTAAAAAACGACCAATTCTAAGACCAAATCCCCCCGGCATATCGTGGTTGATCTACCTCCAAGTTCTGATCTCCGACAACATGTTCGCCGGAAGCCTTAAATTCTTGAAACATTTCCCCAATGTCGAGAAGCTTAATCTCGTCGACAATATGTTCTCCGACACCGTGCCGGCGTCTCACCAATCATTCCGCAATCTCCGATTCATCAACATCTTTGGAAATACCCTTCTCGAGGGCCCACTCTCATTACTCAACAACCACCAAGATCATCCCACCGCCGGCGCACCCGTGGAATCCGCCGGAATCCAATCCACGATCCCAAAACGTTACTCCTTCGCCGAAAATTCCAACTCCACGAATCCAGCCCTGCCGCCAGCTTCGCATCGCCTCTCCCTCGCCCCCAGCCCATCTCCGACGGAAGGTCCCTCCAGCCAACCCACCGCCTGAAGACACAAGAAAAACAAGACAAGAGAAAAAGAATTATCGATTGGTCTCTTGGCTTCGCCGCCAGATTAATCAGATTAATCTTATCCAGATTAGTCTACTCCCTAGTTTTCAAACTCCTATTAGTCCTAATCAACGGCAGAAATAAAGACACCAGAATCAGAATCTTTAGCCCATTAATCAAGAAACCAGAAGGCCTCTCATTTTTAGAAAAGGAAGACGGGTTGACATCGCTCAATATCATTCGAAAAGGCGGCTATGGCGAAGTCTACAAAGCCATCCTCCCCGGCAGCAACGACAAAGAAGTTGCGATAAAAACTATATGTAAGAATTAATTTATTAACTCTTTTCATTAATATGTCCCGTTTTAATTGGTTAATGAGTTATTCAGTTAAAAGCCCAATAACTATTATGTTTTAAGATTATTTTCGATTTCTTGATGGATGGGCCGAATTATGTCAGAGCCAATTGATTCTTGGTCCCGCCTCTGCCTATAAAAGATACACTCTTATCCATTCTTACGGTTAATGGTTATTTTACGTAAGAAATCATAATACTCCATCATGAACGTTTCTGATTGTGATAACGAAGGACAAGAGGTAGAAAATCGAATCATCGCTTCCGCTCAACGATTAATGTCTATTGTACATTGAGTACGTTTTCCAAACTTATGTTTACATGTGGTATCAGAGCATGCGTTGTGAAATCAATGATTCTCCATGCAATTATTTTGGTTTCTTAATTATGAACTTACATGCTCTATCAAGTTTCTAAACTTTAATTGGTTTAGCAAATCAAAAGCCCTTAGATGGCACATAATTGGAACTACAAATTCTGTTCCCTTTACGACAAATTATGTTATCATTTGCATGAACAATTGAGTATGGGAGAAAGACATATAATTTGCAGTTACCATTGTTGCCCCTCTTTACCAGCCCAAACAATTTACAAGAACAACCAACTGATTTTTTTCTCTTGAATTCTATATTTAATTCAAAATAGTGATTCAAAGAATTCTTTTATTTTTCTTTTTAAAAAAATATTACCTTGTGAATTGGGCAAATGTTTTTGAAACTTTTCTGAAATTTATCCCCTTTAAGTTCTTCAAGTTTTTCCGTGAAAACATGAAATTTCGTCAAGTTCTCGCCGATTAAGATTCGTTCGATCCTTTGTTCATCGATTTTCATTCGGTTATTTTCAGCTGGCGATCGGGATAGGCGCTAGAAATGCCCGAGGTAGTGGCGGTTATTAGCAAGACGGTGGTTGGTGGCGTTTGCTGTCTAGAATAGACACACTGATTGGTGAAATGGCGGTTGAAAACTCAGAACAGAGCAGACGCATCGATTGGTAGAAGAGGCTAGTCTGCTGTTCAGTTTAATAAATTGGGCTACTTTGAATTTTACTTTAAATTACGCCCTAAAGAATGTGAGCAGAATTATTTTAGGCCAAGAAATGAATTGAGACAGAAGGGCTGTTGAGCCTTTAATTTTGGACCATAGGCTACTAGGCCAAGGTTTGGGTATGATGTGTTGGCCAAATTGATTAAATTTTAGGCAAATTATGGTGCTTTTAAATGCTTATAATGAAATAGCCCATTATGATGTCCTAATCCAAAGCCCGTTATAATGAAACAACCTATTAACATTTATTAATTTGGTTCATGATTTTGAGTGTGAGAATTATTGATTTCAAGATCCTATTATTTTCTAAAATTATGAAATTCTTGAATTTATGCTTGTATGCGTAAAGTGAAAGCAATTATTGATTCATTCCATTACATGTTTCATGTATGCATGTGTAACGTGAAAGGTTTTTATTGATCCATGCTTTCACATGCTTTACACTGTGTTTTTTTTGTGATAAAATTGAGATCTATTTGATAATTGGTTTGTTAGTCACCAAAGTGGATTGACCATAAAGTTCTTATGGATATCAAATTAATGTAGTCAAGTTTCGTGTTTTAAATGGAATGCTCTCGACGTACATGAATTGTTGACTCTTGTTACTCATTGGATATAGATCATGCCCAAAGGTGAATCCATCCAATAAGTAATAAGAATTATGGTAACAAATATTAATTACTAAATATATTTGGATGTCCAAAGACAACGAGTATATTTGGTGAATGTCATATTTGTCCATTAAGGATAAACATTCAATTAAGATAGTATAACTTAATTTCTGCCCAAAGGTGATGTAGGTTGTACTTTAGGTTTAGAATCTGTACATAGAGCATTTCACGTTTTAGGCTCACAGTAATTTTCCTTCATTCGCATGCCTTGTCTGTTGTGATTTTAATGGACAAAAACTTCATTGAGTGGTGCAAACACCTAAGGTTTCACTTAAGTGTCATAGACCTCAACTTGGCACTTCTGGAATTAAGCCTACTGCTATTACTAATGAAAACAATATGGATGAGATTATTGTCTCTAAAGTTCTGGAAAAATCTAACAGACGGAGCTTTATGTTCATGCAAATGATTTTGGCCAGCAACATTAATAATGCTGTTTCGCAAGCATAAAGTGCAAGAGAATGTCTCAAGCTTGTGCGAGAGTGCTAATATTCTGCCGATAAGTCACTCATCATTGAGATGACTAATCTTGCAGCAAGACTTAATATTTTAAGAATTGAAGAAAAATGACTATTTCCTTGTGCAGTTCACTTTGAACTTGTTACCTTCTAGCTATAGACAAGTCCACAATAAATATAAAGCCATTAATGATAAGTAGAATATGATTGAATTGTCCAGAAAGTTTGTTGAGAAAGAAATAAGGCTTAAGTATTTTAAGAGTCACTCTATCAATTATGTATCTCAAGAAACTGGAAAGGCACATAAAAGTGAACCAATGAAGTCCAAGAGAAAGGAAAACATGAATAAATGTGATCATGTTGGCAAAAGGGAATGAATGATAGATAGTTGTCACTTCTATAAGAAGCCTGGATACTATCAAAAAGACTGCCTGAAACTTAAAGCTTGATTTGAGAAAAGGTTATTGATTATACCTCTGTATGTTTCAAATCAATCTTAATTAAAATACCTATAAATACTTAGTGGTTTGGTTCTGCTACTCTAGCTCATGGCCAAGGAAAGTTATGCTTTCTTGTGGCATAAACGTTTGGTTCTTATTTCCAAAGAAAGGCTATAAAAGTTAGTAAAGAATGAGATTTTCCCAAATCTAAATTTTACTAATCTTGTGGTATATGTAGAATGCATTAAGGAAAATCAAAGCAGACATACTAAGAAATAAGCCACAAGAAGTAGTCAATTTCTTGAGATAATTCACGCCAATATTTGTGGAACTTTTGATGTTCCATCTTTTGGTAGAGAAAATTATTTTATCACCTTACTGATGATTTTCACGTTATGGAGATATTTATTGTCTTACTGGAAAATCTCAAGCAGTTAATGCTTTTGAGGTGTATGTCCACGAGGTAGAAGGACAATTTGATAGCACGGTGAAAATAGAAATATCGGATATAGGTGATGAATACTAATGAAATGTTCCTCTAAGCTCACTACATTTTGTACAATACACAATGACGGGCACACATCAAAGAAATGGTGTAGCCAAAAGGTGTGCTAGAACATTACTTGAGATGGTTAGGAGTATAATGAATAATTATACTTTGCCTACATCTTTGTGAATGTATACTCTTAAAACTGCCACTTATTTGTTAAACATGGTATTTAGTAAATCAGTCCCTAAAACTTCATTTGAACCGTGGACTAGATAAAAACTCAGTTTAAGACACCTGCATGTTTGAGGTTGCGAGACAGAAGTAAGAGTATATAATCCAAATGAAAAAAAGTTAGATTGTCGAACAATTTGTGGATACTTTCTTAGTTATTTCGAGAAATCTAAAGGATATAGGTTTTACGTTCCTAACTATAGTTCTAGAACTTGATTCCTTGAAGTTGATGAAAAAAAATGGGAGTGTCCTGAAAGCCATTGTAGAAACAAAGAAAATTACAGAAAGTACTTCGGTTCCAATATTATTCTGTTATCTACGATGGTATTGCACATTGTTTCAGCTAATAATGTAAATCCGAATGATGTTGTATAACATTTGGATAATAAGGCACAAACACATAATGATGATGATATTGATAAACCTCGGGGAGTGCCATTAAGACAATCTAAAAAAAAGGATCGATAATTCCGGAATGTTATGAGGTTTATATACAAAACCAAGTCTTGGAATCATTTAAGTTATAGTTTCATTTTCACAAGCAACAAACGATCATGAGTCTGATTAATGGTTACGTATCGTGAATGAAGAGATGAAATACATGGAACAGTCTGGAATCTTATCGAATTTCCAGAAGGTAAACGAGTCGGTAGTAAGTGGGTCTTTAAGACAAAATGTCACTCGAGTGGCAATATTGAAAGATATAAAGTTAGACTTGTTGCTAAAAAGTTCGCTCAGAAAGTTGGTATTGATTATGATGAGACATTACATGTCACTAAGAACGACTCATTAAGTATATTTATGGCGTTAATAGCTCATCATGTTTAAGAGTTGCATCAATAAATGTGATAATATTATTTCTTAAGGGTGAGCTTGAAGAAGAGGTCTGATAAACTCGTAGAGTTATATATTCTCGGGTATTGTTTGTAGCAAGTTTCGTTATGTTTGTCTCTTATTTTATTGGTTTTTTCTTGGTGCATCATTGAGTAGTTTAATTTCACCTATTATCTAATGTCTCTTTAACTTGGAAAATAGGAGCTATTGAATAATTCGAAAGCCTTAATATTTGTATTGTTCAGATACATGTTCGAAGGTGGGTTTTTATGTGTAGATTTTGCTTAATAGTTAATCGAGGTTTTCTATGATTCCACGAGAATTTAGGTTAATGAATAGGGATTATGAGACATGTTCAGCTTATTGTAATGTCGTAATTCTTTTGACATGTTCAATGTTAATTGAGTGAAAAAATAAAAGCACAATCCTCATTACCATGAAATTGGACTAGGACGTTGGTTCAAGTTGAGTTTGTTTGTTGATCATCCGAAACATATTAGGGATAACCTTCTCATCTTATTAAGCAACAATTTGAATTCTCATTTTATTTCGCTTTCCTGAAAATTTTAGTCTTAGTAAGTTCTTCATCATAATTCTTTACTTTTCCTTTTGGTTAATCAATCAATTAATCTCCCTGTGGGTTCGACCCATAAATACTACATTTGATATTGTTCTCTTGCAGTTATTAAGTAATTTTAGGGTAATTTTAATACTTGTGTGTGATCAATTGGAACCTAATTTTATACTCTAAATTATGCATCAAGGTCTATATGGATAAACTGAAAGGTTTTTCAATTGGGGGCAAGGGTCACTGGTGTATAAATTGAAAAATGTCAATATATGGATTCAAGAGTATTCTCAAGGCAATGGTACATTAAGTTCAATGGTACCATTACTATAATATCTTTTGGTTTTCAAGAAAAATATCGTTGCTCGATTATGTATATCCAAATATCAGTGGGGCACTGGGGGTAACTTTATTTTCTCAGTCCTATATATTGATGATATCTTACATGTTGCTAAAGATTTGGGCATATTATGTGAGACTAAATAATTTACCTCATAGATTTTTTAAATGAAAGATATGCGAGAGACATCCTATGTGATTGGAATTGAAATATTGTTGGGGTTGTATACTAGAAAGCATGCTTTATGAGCTGCTTATGTATTAAAAACTCTAAGAACTATCATTCTCTGCCACTTGTGAAGAGATATTATTGTTACATGGTTTGCCCTTTATAATCTAGTGA
>JAYDZE010546245.1:0-14004 GCA_034509125.1 Monilaria moniliformis | reverse complement strand
CGCGTTTTTCATGGATTTGACGCAATTACCCCTTTACTGATACACGCTTAACTATTGTACTGATACACCCGGAAACAGAATCTACACCATCCATTCATCAATCTTATGGTCAAGATTCAGTCTTAGTTAAGCATATAAGGGTTGGTCTCATTTTAGAGCTACCCTATATATATATACTTATGTTTAGTTTATATACTTAATTATAATTGATAACTTAAATTTATATATGTATATATATATATTATACTATAAACTTTTTCATGATTAATAAATATTATCATCTATGGTACCCGCTTGATATATCTATAATGCAATGATAATAAAATATGCAAATATGCAAAATGATGCATGTTTTGGGTTAGGGATGTCACACTCGCATCCACGATCCCTTCTCTGCGGACGTCAAGTGCCTGGGTAATCTCATCGGAGAATCGCTCGCTTTGATGGTGCAGAACATTGCGATCGACGTTGATGCTTATAGTCTTGGTGATGCTCGTCATGGATACGTTCACATGAAGTTCATTAGATGTTTTAGTGGCAGAGGGAGGTGACGGGAATTGGCAGTGGTGGGGGAGGTGTTGACATTTTCTCGTTTTTTCTTTTAATTTTTATACTTTTAATTGTAAAATATAAAATACATATGTGATTTTAAATTATCGCTAAATTAAAATAATAAAATATTATTTTAGTAAGAGTATCTATAACTAATATAATTTAATAGTTTTATCTAAGTAAAATGGTTATACTTTATATTTTTTGCTTCCATTTAATTTTTTCATGTCAAATTGGCTACAATTTATTAAAAGCTAAAATTTAATTTCCATACGCACCATTAACTATGTTAATACTTGCTTATATTTAAATCTGAATCTCAACACATCGTTTTGCATATTTTACGCAACAATTTATTGCTACATCGATGCAAGCAAACAGAAGCCAATATAATGAAACATGAGATATAACATCAATATATCATATTACTGATTAGGCCAAACTCGATAAATGCAGCTATTTCTTGTAACACTCGTACAACTTAACATCCATCTTTAATCTAAAATAAAAATCCCCCTGCGCAACATCGGTCTTAAACGTCACAATTCCACGCGCCATGAAGAAATCTCCGGTGCCGCCCACGACTGACAAATCCCTCGTTTTCTCGAGAAACGGGTCGGAACCGATGATGTTAAGGGTCCCTTTGTAGTCGGTGGAGTTAAACACAAGAGTGTACGCAAACCATGCACTATAACTATCCTTCTTGTCGTACAAGTAAAAGCCTTGAGCTCGCGCCACCGCCGGCGAGAGGAGCCGGCCGTCCTCTGTCATCGGGTCGTCGAAGACCACCATCATGCCGAATTGGAAGCTGCTGACGGCTGAGGGGCTGGTGATGTTGACGGAGGTGGCGTTGGCAGCATCGGTGCCGTTGAAGAGGATGTCGTGGTAATGAAGCACGATTCTTTTGCATGGCGCGTTTTCTTTGAGAGTCGTGGTTGTGGCATGGGTTAGAGAGAGAAGTGGCGAGAGGAGCGAGAGGAAGATGACGAGTTTTGGGATGAGATTTGTCATGGTTGAATGAGTATGATAGAAATTGAAGGGAGCATGGATATTTAGGTGTATATATATAAGCTAGAGTAAAGTTGGCTTTTGGATTAATGCGTGTTTTATTGTCGGGAGTATGTGAGTGATTTTTATTTGTATTTTTATATATATTTTTTTTTTTGGAATATGTGGGATAGAGTAGTGACAATTCTTGAAGATGCCATTATTAGGATTTGTTCATCACTATAGAGAAAGATGGATTCCTATGCTTTCTTTAAATTAAAGGTGTATATAAATGTATTAGGATTTCTTAATCAAATTTTCAAATGTATGTATTTAGTATTTATAGATTCATATGCTACACAATATAAGATAAGGTATGATATATTTGATTAGAATGTTTTTATTATATATATATATATATATATATCAATATCATATTTACTATAATATATTAAAGCATTTGTAATATATAATCTATTGTTTGATAGAACATATTAAAATAAATATTCTCCCTCCATTCATAAAGCATCTGCCATATTATGGATGTCACTTAATTTAATAAAATGACTTGTAGTGTGAGTAGAGTAAGGGTTCCACTTTAAATGTATGATGAGTATTATGAGTTGTGTGGGCTATTACTATAATTATTGGAAAATGAAAAAAAAAAAAAATTGGACGGAGTGAAAAGAAAATTATGAAAAACATTTCGTGGACGGATAGAGTAATTCATATATATTTAATTATAATTTGTATTAAATAATATCAATTTGTATGCAAAATCACACAAGGTTGTTGATGATATATATGAGAATAGATAATGATACATACTTTAGCATAAATAAATCACATAATATATATACATATATATATATAAATATTGAACTAATAGAACTTCATTTTCTGTTTTATACGTTTAGGGGATCAATATATTTTTTTTCCCTAATTTCAAACTATTAATAATTTTTTACAATAGCTACATTATTTTAAATCCTAATCATACTTTATTCAAATATATAAATATGTCACAATCTGTCTCTGTTTCTTATGTTAAATCTCTTCAATAAAACCAAAGACACCATATATAAAAATTAAATATTTAATAGGATGGGAACGGCATGTGTTTTACCCTTTCAAGTAGTGAAAGAAACATTTTACAACATATATATAGAGAGGTTGAAATGATACCCTCATTAAGATACATTAATACCAATCATAGCCATCAATATATTCCACAGTTAAGATTTACATAATATTTGCAATTTAAGATTAATTACATCTTTTACATGGCATATTGAAGTAGAAGGAGATACAACTAATTTAGTTAGTATTATAACTGTCATTCATCTATAATTATGGGATATAATATCAATTGTTTTGGTAATCTGATTTATTTCCAATGCAACACCTACTTCTCTCAAACACCACCTACCTCCGCCTCACTAAATCCATCGCCTCCGACCACCGTGGAACCAATAGCGTTAACCGCATCTTGCACTACGACTCGGTGACCTTTCGGGCGAACATGGCGCAGGCCGACTTCTAAACTGCCATAAAATTCATCATTACTCCCATAGACAATATACTAGCCGAGGGTCTCGCCTTCTTCATCGACTACGTTGACTCCACAATTCCCAACGACAGCGTCGGCAAATTCTTTTGAGTCTTTCCGGCCAGACACATATCCAAGACTTGTGCGTACACAACACGCAACATGTCATTGGATTCCCATCTTTCTTACTGAATTTACCGCATTTCTAAGTGAACTAGCTAAAAGAATTACTGAATTAGCTACGTGGTATAGCGAAGTTTAGTTCATTGAGTTTACTGCACTTTGGATTTTTTCGGTGAATCGATGTTCTTTATTTTCGATAAGATATTGTTTTTGAGTAAATCTTATGCCACATAATAGTGGTATGTTGCTCTTTTTGATTTCAATAACTACAGAATTTGTTTTCATACCAAACGAGAAACAACGTTAGTTCTTTTTTTCTGGTAAATCGATTGATGGAAAAAATGCATACAAACATACATACAAATTTGTGAAATTAAAACAGAGTTATAGGAAGTTATCCGGACCGTTTACGAGCAACGATTCGATATGCTAACCATGTCCGAAATCACGTTTACGAAAATTGAACTATCATCTGCGGTACTATCTTCAGAGATAAGAGAGAGAATCCGACGAAAGAGAATAAAATTTTCCAGATAAGCTAGGTTGATGTCATTTTATCATTTTAGTTATGCAAAAGTTATGGTTTTATGTCTCACACATGTCCGAATCTCCACATTTTGATAACCGCTTAATGCAGTTTGATAACTGCTTCTTACGCAAATGTTAACTGCCCACGATAGGCGTCCAAAACCAACATCTCCCACTCGTACATAATGGGCACAACATTCTCGTAATTAAGATTAGAAACCGTTATCCCTAATCTATTTTCTCATGCGACCAACATACTTTCACCGTGAGAGCTAGTTGTCATACAACTGTTAGATGTGCATTGAAGCTCATCGTAAAGTTAGTATATAGCACTCTAGATTTATTTAGTAACATTTTGCATCTTTTGTGATCTCTTTATGTATCATGCATGATACAATAAATTTTTGTATTCACAATTGTATTTATCATATAAAATGCAATTGATTGACCAGTGAACACAATTTAAATGATATATTATAATGATCTACCATTTTCCTCGAGTCTCTCCATTTCTATTCCACTACTCTCCAGACATGCTATGTTACATCGAATCATACATGATTATTGGCAACATACTAAGATAGCTAATATTGAGTTGAAACTTCAAGAAACAGTGGAACATCTTGAGGGTACTTAAAGTGAGATCCCTTATCGATCTCATGGGTCTCACACTTAGAAACAGAGAGCGAAGCTTTTTTTTACCAATTTTGGTCGAATAATGCATATGTAGTATGAATCACATGCTATAGTACAAGTGATAGTTTAGATACTCTAAATATCCAACTTGTGTCCACAAGTCTACTTCATTGATTACATAAACAATAAAACTCTCACTTGGCGTGTAAGACGGATAAAATGAATTGTGGAATCTATGATTCACTTTCGACCATAACGTAATTATTATATGAACTCATCTTGACTAATTATCAAGGTGATCATCTTTTAAAACTAATCTCGCTTGCATATGGTACTAGGGGTGGCAAAACGGGTATCGGATATCGGTTATTTTGGTATCCGACCCGATATTATGCGGATATCGGGTATCCAAAACCCGAAAAATCGGGAATCTGATACTGTCGGGTATGTAAGTGGCTTGATTTCGGGTATCGGGGTACCCGACCCGATACCCGGGATACCCGATAAATTCCCAATTAAAAGCACAATTTAGGAATTAGTCAATTAGGTTAGTTTAATTGAGAATTTGAGATGAGTTATGGCTGCTGCCTGTCACAGTTTCTTTCTCTCTCAATTCTGCATTCTCCCATCTTGACGCTGGCGCTATTCCAGCCGCACCGCTAAGTCGCTGACCACCCCATCTCCGACGTGAAGCCAGCTCAGCTGGATGGCACCGTCTCGACGCGAGTCGCGAAGCCAATGACACCATCTCGACGCGATTCGCGACCTGCCTGCTACCCAAACTCCGAAGGGCGAAGGCTTCTATCGTGCGACGCCACCTCCACATCTCGACGCGAGGCGCGACCCACCAGCAAGTCCGGCACCGACTCCACCGTCCCATCTGACATCTTGACCTGTTGGCAGTCTGAAGGACCAAAGACCTTCACCCGAAAAATCGTCTGAGTCCGAAGCTTTTTCGACGCCGCCGTGAGTCCTCCGCTACCTTACATGCTGGCTCCTACTGTCAAATTGGTGATTTAGTTCATTTTGGATGCATAATTTTGATTTTTGGTTTAGTAATTTTTGGATGCAAAATGGTCCTGCTGAACTTTGAATCGATGGCCTGCTGCGTTTATATGCTGAATTTTTGGTTTATCTGCTGCGTTTTTTGGTTGTGGAAGAAATTAACTAATCAATAAAAATTGTTGAAAGAGAAATAGCAAGTGTCCAAGTGTTGTGGCATGCAAATCCTACCACACGTAATCTTACACGTAATTCAATACTAAGTGTTTGCATGAAGAGGGAAACTGGGAGAGCACCACTTGTTCTTCTCTCTTCAATAGAGTGTTGTCAAAAAAGAAAAGAAAAAAACAGAGGGAGAGATATCGGGTATTCGGGTACCCGAATTGTCGGGTGCGGGTACCCGACACGGATAATCGGTTACCCGCAACAGGATGCGGGTCGGGTATCGGGTGCAGTAAGTCGCCAGCTTTTGGGTTCGGGTACCCGATAATTCGGGTCGGGTACCCGTGGGTACCCGAATTCCCACCCTGACTCCTAAACTATCATCCCAGAATGGTCATCCACTGCATCCTGCACCAGGAGGTGCCTCATTTCTCAATTCGCCACAAACTGCCCATTGTGCTGCATCCAATACTTTCCTACTTTCCCACGATGTGATACGTTGATATGACTACCCGTGAATCCCGTATCCACGAGTGTAGGGATATGATGGGGCAAACTAAATTGTCGCATAACTCTGTGCGGCTCGTGTGGCTCCACGATATGCCAACATAACATGAATGTAGTTGCCCGCCAACAATCCTCATCGGCCATGCACTGATACAACAAGGCGTAATTTCTATAAGACTGATATATGAACTAAAAAATTAATTTCTTGTTAGTTAAATGAAATTTTAACTTAACGTAATATTTTTTAATAACTTAAATGTACTTGTCTCGGCTACAATCGTGCCAATTGCTCCCGATAGTGCTCGTTGGAATGCTGAGGAGATCTGGATGCGCGCATAGGATCAATCCACCTAACAATATAAAAAATAAAATAAAAAATCAAAATCATTACAGATACGATGCATAAACCATAAACAACAAGTAACTCGACTTACTTGGCTGCAATGGGAGTAAGCTCGTCGTGCACAGGAGGATATGGGAGCTTAGGTCGCACATTGGGAATTCGTTCCCAAGCCCAAAGTTGTGGAAGTACAATGGGGCCACCTTTATCTTTCCTGTCAGCGCACGATGCTCCGCAGAGGTTATGATATAATGTTGCAAGTGTTACGCTGCCCCAACTGTAATGCGAAGCAAGATCGACATCTTCCAACAATGTCAGATATATCATGGGGACTCTACAGACGGTGCCGTCAGGAAATATCAAACCTCCCAATAGAACGAGCACATACATGCGTGCCCGCTGGAGGTAAATCTCATCAACTAGGTCATCCTCGAAAGGCTCACTCATCTTCGGAATCAGGGCAGATACATAACTACTGGTTTTTTCAGTTCCGTTTTGCGAGATGTGCAGCCCAAGAGACACTGACACTACTGCACCCAACCTTTAGTATTCAATACCAAATCCACCCCTGTCACGGGAAAACCATCGACTTTAAGATCCCAAAAGACCTTTACATCCTCTAGCGTCACGGTCGTCTCACCCATAGGAAGATGAAAGGTGTGGGTCTTCGGTCGCCATCGCTCGATCAAAACGGTGATCAAGTGATGATCCAGCTCTTTGGCCTTTCACGTGACATAATACCCCCGAATCCAAATCTATGTATGTATTCGATGACCCGCTGATGGATGGGTTTACAATCCCATAATTTGCCCTCATATATGCGGGCTACCAATGCCTTCATGTTTGGCCCGCAAAAATCCTACGTGAAACATGATTCTACTGTAGAAATAATACAAAAGGATCATCTAGACCACAGTACAAATTACTCGAGTCTTGTGACGAACTAGCCATTACAGAATTCCTACTAGTTCGAGTTGAACACATTTTAATAAATTTAACTGAATCAACATATGCACTACAATAAATCTAAACTAATATGCATTACAATAACCATTCAATTTATCAAAATCAATCAAAACATAACTAAATTTTCCAACATTTGATCAAACCCTAATATGCACTACAATTCATTATTAATTCCATATCAAATTACCCTACAATGTATCTAACAACTTAATACACTATAATAACCATAAAATTTATCAAAAATCAATCAAAACATAGCTAAACTTTCCAATATTCAGTCAAACCCTAAATCTATTAAAACTAACAAAATATGTAATAATTATGTATATAAAAATATAATAACAGGTATAATACAACATACCTACGGATGGAGGAGCAAAATTCAGCATTGGCGAACGATTTTTGGACGAACTGCAGCGATTTTCAAAGGATTGAATTTGAATTTGTGAGGTTTTTTTCTCCAATTTCACGTCTGTATAAAACAGGGTGGGTCGAGAAATGGTTTCCCGACATTTCGCGTCACATAATCATCTCGCGTCTTCAGCCCGCCCTAACCAAAACGCAGCGTTTTGTGTGAGACACGTAACCATCTCACGTCTTCACTTAAGTGAAGACGCGAGACGGTCTCACGTCTTACCCATTCCCGGAAAAAAAAAATCTCATATAAAGAACTTTTATCTTACAATAGAATCTGGAATATCGTAAAATGATATTTTATTTTGTGTTTATATGGGAAGAGATTGATGTGAATGCCAATATGGTTTTTAATGAAATATGAATGGCGCCGTTGATCCATCTAGCTCAAGAAAGTTACTTAGACTAGCTCTAACACCCGAGCTCCAACTCAAAATTTTGTTAAATATACGATTTGCTGATTTGTTTAAATTAATGAATGTTTGCTTACAATTAGAGCTCGAGCTTAAAACATTAGTGTTTTATCATGGGAAGGGGGAGGTCTCAATTTGGAGCAAATAGTTAGAGATGGCCTAAAATATTAGCCTACGTACCTATGCAATTATATATCTAATATATTATCATAATCTTCCAACAGAAGCTCATATTTTGGGAAATCCAACAGTTCCAACCATCAGAACTAGATAGCATAGCAAATAGCAAATTTTGATAGCACAATAGGAACATAAGTAATACATTCCTCCAAATATATTTTTTTAGAAACAAGGGGAGAGTAGTAGTAAAGTGTCTGCCATGTCCAGCTTAGACTAGTGCCTAACAAAAAATCCACGATCCCCTATGATCAAGAGAGATGAGAGCATCATTTTGATTTTCCTTTACTTGAGGAGGAGGGTCCTTTATTTGACGTTTTCTTGAAAGATTTCTTGTTCGCCTTAAACTTGCCTGAGTTCGATGATTGCCCACCTTGTCTCCTTTGGTGCTTCTCTTTCTTCACGTTGTACATGTTCACAGCCTAAAATTCAATAGATTGAATGGTGAATGAAATTTGTACATTTGTGGAAACCAGACTCGGAACCAAAAGAAGAGACGCACCTTTTCTACATTAAGTATCTGGTGAGAGTGCTTGGACATCAACCTGTTCAAGACATTCTCAGTCTGCTGTTTTTCAATGGCTCCCATTCCTGATCCTTCCACGGCTGGTAGGTACTGCACGACAGATAATAATAGTAAAAGCCAGCCAGGTACCGTTGAACAGGTAAGAACTTAAGCTCAAGGATAAGACAAACCTTCCTATACTTCTTTTCATGCTTCAGAGGCTTTTCCCCTGGCAATTTCTTGTCAAATTTCCCACCGCTCGCTGTTGCAGTTGCTGCCATGCCAGCGACACTTTGTAACACATCTTTGCTAACTCTCTTAGGTTGTGATTGCGTTCCTGTTATAGGTAAGGCGGTCGCAGCAAGTTGAATATGGCTGCAAATTATAAAGACGCTAGTGACTAGACATTATAGCATAGAAGTAAAGGTAGGAGCGGATCGTGGTTTATTGTTACGTCAGAAATATAATAACAATGCACTTATGAAAGGGACTGATCTGAGAACAAAATCAATAAGCTTATTGCCCCAGTCACAAAATTATCATCATCTTCAATATCTAGTAACATTTCCTCAACAAACAGCCAGATTGTACCAAGGGTTTCTCCACCCATAAAACAGTTCTCTCCACCTTTACCAAATTTCCATCATAACTTATGAAGTTTGGGACCTCTGAACATCAACCTCACGATTGAATAAAAACAATACACTCATCCAATCTCCTTTTGATACTAGAAACTCACGTGCCATCAAGACCCACATGGATGAGCAGTAAAAGGCTCAACAGACAGTCTTCATAGTACCTAAAGTCATTCAATTGTCATTCATCATGTCACCAAAAGCTCTCTCAAGCTGAGCCTTTGCCAAAACATTCCAGCATCTGATCCTCAAATATGGACATGTATAAGAGACTAGTAATTTCAGCTCATTCTGTAAAACCAAATGGTGTATATATTCATGCCATCACCTTCTTCCATCAAAAAGCAGTTTTAATGAAGACAAGAAGAACCACTGATATTGATAATTTCACCTTTCGCGTCATAAAAGCAACTAACGCCCTTCCTCTTATTGGCAGGCTGAACGTACCCATTTCATGTTTATTTCAGTCACCATGGCAATACCATGCTTCTATATCCTGGTGTAGAACCCTCACTGAGAGTTAAGTAAAGAACTTTAGTTGTTTCTAAAGATAAGGGAGAAATGTCAGTTGTGACCTGTAAAACTATAACATTCATATATAAGAATTATTTCCAATAGATGCAAATTCCAAATTCCAATCCAAACCCATGCCAAAAATTACTGCTGGACAGATAAGCAGAATGTCACATTCCCTGTATCTAAAGGAGGTCGAAAGATAACCTTGGCAAGGCACCTGCTTTCTGTGCGTTTTTCAGGTTTTTTAATCGATTACCCTCCTGTTTGTCAACTCTGCTTTTCTTCTCCTTGCGTCTCTCAGCAAAAGGATCTGTTCCGGGTTCTGGAATAAGGAAAGACTGATTACTAAAGAATGAGGAAAAGAAGCAAAAACTTCAGGATATGCGAATATTATCATAATGGCAGGATAGAAAATAAACATATATATACAAATCCTTAATTTTTTCACTAAACAGGTTTAGTATCAATTGTGGTCCAGCACTAGTTCAATCAAGCCAAAAAAGTTCTTGTCGTGATTCTCAAGCCCATTGAGATAAGTTATTTATACATTGCTCTAGAACGAATAGCAAAAAAGAAAAGAAAATTTGGGTTTATGTGGTAATTCTGAAAGCATTTTAGGTTAGAAAAACAAAATAAGAAGGTTATTGATATTATACCATCAGTAGCCTTGGCCTCAATGATTGGTATATCATTGTCATCATTAACACGATCATAACCATGGAGCCTCTTCCAAGTACCGGTTTGCTCATCATAGGCCATTTTTTCTTTCTTCCGCTTTTGAATACCTAAATCACATTTCAAAAGAACACTTAGAACCCAATATTTTCCACCAAGTCAAGGTCAATAATTATCAAAAGTAAATAAAATATATCTATTTTGTTATAGAAACCAAAACATACCTTTCTGTTGGGCAAATACTTCCCACTGTGTAGGAGGTCTAGGCTTCGGAAGCTGAAAATCGGATAAAACAATAATTGTCATGTATACAGCATAAAAGTTAAACCAAAATCAAATTCTAATTACCATGCAGCAGATGAAGAAGACTATATTTAGAATATTTCCTATAACAAAAATGAAGCAAGTTTCATTTCTTTTCCCAGTTATCAAATCTATCCGTTTAAAGGTCGCAGGAAAACTAAATAATAGTTTGAAAATTTTCCATTATGATTTCCAAAGCTGACACTTGGTTGTCATAATTTGATCCAGCAGACAAATCTCCTCCTTCCAAATATTCTCCTCTCTTTATCCTCAATATCCAGGAGGTCCAGAATTTCCTGTCAGTCCACTACCACACCGACCAGTGGTCGTACTAAAGTATGTCACACATGTGCCACAAAATCCATATGTTTTCTAAAAAGGGCAAGATGATGCCGTAAGCAAGATTGTCATAGTCTCATCCAAAGTTCTCATGATTCCATGAGATAACATCATGTCCTAAAGCAAAATCACCAATTGAGAAACCCTCAAGTATCCTAATAGATCATTCCACTATGATACAAAACTGGAATAGTACCCAATAACTAGCAATGGCAAAAAAAAAAAGTGATTATGTATAAGAGGGTAGCTGCAGAAGCACTTAATTAATTGCTTCAGTGGCCAACTTGATGGACTACATCATTTTAGGTGTAAATCAAGACAAAATGGAGAAGCCCAGACCCGAGCTCACCATTGTGTGAGCATAATAAGAAGAGTACACAGACGCAAGTAGCTACGGCCAACCTTGCCGTTCATCTGGCGAATGACAATATATAACTGGTTCATGCCTCTAGGCAAGTCGCCTTCGCAACAAGAGTCAATAAGCTCTTTGAGATTCATGTCCATTTAAATTCTTGAACAAATAGATAGCTTACAGGTTTTTCTCTGGGCAATTTGGTAGTAGGTGCAGGCAACTTGACGAGGGGGCCGTCGGGATCCTCCGTCGAAGGCAAACTGAAAAGGGCATCTGCAACTGCTTGAATCAATTTGGTGGCCTGTTCAATTGTTTCCTTTACAATCTCCTCCCTGTCACATAAGTAATACATAAAATTCCAAATGAATTAAGCATACCAAATTGTTGTAATTGGACAGCAAATTCCAACTCGTCCACAAACCGACCATACACCCATTGAAAACAAAATTAACTAGAATAAACATAAGTAGGAGAAGAAAAAAAAAACCTGGAAGTTGGAGGAGACGCGAATTGATGGTGCTGGTCGAAGGCCATAAGGTTGCCCAAATCGATTTCATACTGTGCTTCCTCCATTTCAGTCTCTCTGTTTGCGTGAGAGAGAGAGAGAGGGAGGCGGGAGGGTAGAACTAGGAGAGGTGTTTAAACGGCAAAACCAAAACCCGCAGATTTGCAGAAGGAATTAACGCTTTCGGGCTCGGGCCTCTGCAGAACTCCGATTCGGGCTTTCGCTGTTAGCCCTAATTTTGTGTTGGGAAGAAAACCTAATTGAATTATGGCTTTATATACAGAAACTAAATTTAAATTTAATGTCTGAAAAGCCCAATACTGTCGGCCCAAGTATTGGGCTTATCCTGTAACATTAACGGACTTCAAGGCCCACACCTTTTATAGCCTTTTGTAATACTACTAAGTTTTGATATTTTAAAATACAAAACATTTTGGGATATTTTATGGATTCCATGTCTAAGCTACTCGTGAGTTATTTGATTCGAGAAGAAGTCCAAAATTATTCAAATCCATCTCAAGATTGCCGACTAGCCCCGAATTCTAGTTTTATCTTATTTTTGTTATTATTTAATCTGATTATATCTTTATTAGAATATTACTAATGTTAATATGCTGAACTAGCCCATCAAGATAGTAAAACTAATAGTTGGTCACGAATTTAAAACAAAAAAACTAAAAATATAGTTCAATTTAACTTCATGAGATATAAATGCTTTTCGTTTAACTCATCAATTTTCACCTCACCTCTATTAATTCGAATTTACGAGTTATGTCTCTATTCATTTTTTTTTAATTCTTTCTCTTGAATTCTTTTATCTTCTCTCTCTCGACGACATCGATATGAAATAAGTTTTCGAAGCTTCTATTCGACAATTGTGGTTATTGTAAGCTTTCTTCGGTGGCGGTGACGACTACGACTTATACTATAGGGGGCTGTTGTTACCCAACGTCAACAGACTTCTTTGGATTTATTTCACTCCGATGACTAGATTTACGGTCATTTTCTCATAATAGGTCCTCTTTTTATCATTTGTGATTTCTAGATTTTAAATGGTTCGAATTTGATAAATTCTCCAAATTCAAACCATGCATACCAAGTTTTGTATGCAAGGAGAAAGACAATATTTCATGATCATGCGACTTCTTTTCTTCGAGTTTGGTATAAAGTTTGGCAATACGTTGTATAAATGATAGACGGTGCACATGATATGAATAAGCTAAATCCATACGACTCATACCAAACATGTGTGTGTGCGTCCTCAGCTATACACGCACAAGTTTGATATGCATGGTGTGAATCGATTGAATTCATACTAAAATTGCACACTGTGCAGAGGGCGCTCGCACGAGAAGGTTTGATATGTCTTGTACGAATTCGATAATTAAAAAAAAATAAAAACTTCAGCAACACAAAAAATCTATAATGATTTTCAACAAAAAAAAATCTAAAAAATTGAATGATCTTCAACAATACCGAAAATTTCCAACAACACCATAAAAAATAATAAATTAAACAGCCACAAACAAACCACAGATTCTCCAACAAAAACATAGACGATCTTCGACCATTAAATTGTAAAAAGATCGTTGATGTCACTGTTTTTGAAAATACAATAAAATTATCGGAAACAAATCGTTGTTTGGGATTGCAAACGGCGCCACCGTTGATGGACTACATTATGCGATTGGTTCATAAGTAAATGTGTTTGTAGGCGACAACATCGACGTACTGCATACTGTGTTGGTTATTTTAGTGTAATTGGGTTAACTGAAGTGATCAATCGTCATAATAATACTTCATATAAGTTCGGAGGTG
>JAYDZE010546234.1:0-14006 GCA_034509125.1 Monilaria moniliformis | reverse complement strand
GGTTAGCCCGAAACCCGAAGGGTTAGGGTTAGGGTTGTAAATTTCTGACCCGATAAAATTTGCAACCCGAATAGCCCACACCGAATAGCCCGACAACCCGAGCGGGTTAACCCGAACCCGAGCTGGTTGGCCCGATTGACATCCCTAATTACAACTACTATGTCTCTCATATCTTATATTGCAATAGTCAAAAGTAATATTAATTATATAAGATATAATTATTATATTATCATTTACAATTAGTAGTTAGCAAGGAATTTGAGATGTTATTAATATGAGCAATAATTTAAGATAATTTCAATAATATTAATTATTGCTCATCTAATTAAGATAATTATGCAATCATATAATTAAGAAAAATTATACAATCATATAATTAAGGTAAATTATAAAATAGTAATATAAAATGATATATTAGAAATATTAAATTTCACGTAGGAGAGAGAATTAATGTGTACTCAGGAATTATTAGAATTGTAGAAAAATATGAAATTAAATCCCACAAAATATCCTATAGGATCTTGAATTGATGAGGAAGCTTTAACACTAATCGTATATATTAATAATTTATTTTTAAGAAATTTTATTTTGAGCTAAACTTTAAATTGTAATTTTACATATCATCTACCTTCAAATTTCCAATCAACTAGATAATAATTATAAGAAGTAACGCAATAAAATGAAATATAACACCCTCGATTTTCATTACATCATTCGACCTCCAATGTAGCAAAATTGAATAGATAATCAATAGGGCTATGTATAAAATAAAAATATTTATAATGCTATAAATTTATATTTTTTACATGCTTATGAACGAAATAAGAAGCAAATGGGGTTTAAATATCGAGTATTTTATTCGATTTTCGATTTATAACAGATTAAATAAGTCGGTGCGAATTATTGTTGTACCCAAAAAAAACTTATTTGCCATATACCATATTTCGTAGGAGACGAGTCAAAGGTTGGAATCGTGGAGAATGGTTAGACCGCCCGCCCGCCCGCCCACCCACCTGCGCTTGACATTTGCCCCAATTACCAAATGTGAACCTAGAATTCGGATTCTGCACTAACTTCCTCCACTAATCACCTCCTTCCACGTCGCCCACAAACCCATTCTCGGTCAAATACAGGTCTCCGTCTCCAAATTCATAACATTGATCGAGTAAAAGGGCATTTTCGGGAATTAACCATCTGACGAGATAGATTCAAGACGTCCAAATCTTGTGACACATTATTAGCTACCCTTGTAGAGTAGTTATTTCTACCTCACCAATACATCCACATTTCATGACCCAAATTTCCCAATCATTTCTTTCGCCAATCTCTCTCTATATATAGTTAAGGTTAGGCCCCAAATCACAAGGTAAAAACATCCTATAATTCTATTTAGTTGTGAGACGCCTAAGGTGTGTGATCATAATTTAACCATGGATCACTACACGATCAACAATGACGACGACAACAACAGCAGCTTCGACGAGGATGCGTATAGAGGCGTGGGGATTCACAGCCAAGTCACGAAAGTGAAGCGGGAGATGGAGAAGATCAACCGGCTGGCGATGCAGCAGCCGGAGGTGCGGCCGGCCCTCCGTGGGATGAACCGCCAGCACCACCGCTCTCGCTCGCCGCTAGGTTTAGCCCAAAGGCCGATTTCTGTCGGCAACTAGTATATTTATATATGTGTTTTCGTGTCTCTCTCTATATAGATGGTTATTTCGATATGTGGCATGTGACATGTCTGCTTCAGACATAACTAGTTTTCTTGTTTAGGTACCTTTTGTGTCTTCAGTTGTACATACATATTTGTTGTACAGAATACAGAGATAGAGCCCTTACTTCGCTTATGTTATTTTTATTTCTTGTTGATTGCTCTCTCTCTCTCTCTCTCTCTCTCTAGGTTATGGTGAATTAGGCAGAGCTTTTGTGTTAGGAATCAGAACTAACTCTTGAAAAGTTTCCTACTTGGAGCTTTTTGTGTTAGGAATCAGAACTAAATTCCAAAAGTTTCCTACCTTTTCCAAATACTGTACCATCGTTTTGTTAAATTCCCATAAACAGCAAGTTTGAAAATGAGAAATAATATATATGAAGGCGACGATTATAAGATATTTCTAGGTTATCTTTCAAATCAAAGGTTCTTGATTCCAAATAGGGACTAGTTTGCCTCGACTGTAAATGCGATAACGCACAATGATGTAATAGAGGATCGAACTTGATAGCATTCACGAGGCTTCTCTTTCTGTCGCGGCCTTCAAACTCTAGCAAAGTTCATATGAGTTGTGATTGTTGACTATTACTGAGAGGTGACGGATTCCTGCGACCAAAGCTGCCTCACTTTCTTGGTGAAATTTCTCATGGCCTCGATTGAGGGACTTCTTCTGGATTCCATATTGGACTGCTAGCTCTGCTGCAGAGACGTTCTGTTCGAGCAGGGGTTCGTCTTCCATGATCTTGGTGGGGATATGCTGCAGAGCGATGATGGTGCGAAAAGCAGCTGCCTCGTTTGATATCCCTAGAGGAGCCTCCACCGTTGTAGATTTGAGCAGTTTTTACATCCAGAGCTTCTTCTGCTGCTCTATCGTTGCAGAGGAGAACTCAACGCGCCCAGCAGTCTGTCCTCGACCAGCTCGGACCCTCCTATCCTCACCTTTCAAGAACAAACAAACAAATCAGTGAAAAAGAACATGATGATGCCATTTCTGGGGTTGTTGAATCTACACACATCCTCATTAAATGTCAGATTTAGAGTTTACCAAAGAGGTTCTAATGAGGCTTGGCCCTATGAGGTTTCAAACATGCCTTAAGATCGGGATTTTTGCCATCTAAGTTTAGTTGACAAAGAACTAGTTGCTGCCATGGCTTTGTGAGGAGAATTTCGGGGATGAAACTCCAGCAGCCATGCTTGCAGCATCGAGAAGTGCTGAGTCGTATTTGAGTTCAATACAAATTATATGGGTTCGAGGGAATGACAAACCCTTAATCAAGAAGAAACAGATCATTGTTCAAGCAGCCGTAATTGAGCTCTAAGGGGTCGTTTTGTTTAATCTGTGCTCCAGCAATCACCTGGTAAACACAAAGCATGGCTATTAACAGCGCCACGTATCCTTTGTCGTCTAAGTTTAAAGAATCAGAAATGCAATGTACCTTTACGAGCATGTTCTCGTGGCTTGCTTCTTTGTCTTGTACAATTTTAGCATTTGCCTCAAAGCTGTGGTTGCACATGTCTCCCATCTGGACATTTACTGCCATAGGCCCATACAACCGGAAAGCTCTGGATGAAACGGCCGACATCACACATCCAAGTGTTGATGCATCTATCTCTTGCCATCCAAAAGGGTGGTCATCCAATTTACATTTTCATGTGCATCTTTTACCAACTTATCAAATTCAACAAGGAAACGACATCTTTGGAAACGAATATAAGATGCATGAAATATCATGACTGCAAACGCATAGTTCGCAGTTGGAATATCACGATATCTTTGGCAGTAATCTGATTCAACGGAAGATTGCCGTAAAGGAATATTTACCTGTCGAAGGAGAGGTGCATACTGTAAGTTCTTGATATCCTCCCCGGGGAAGAAGATGGGCATGCTGTGACTTTCAGGGAGATTGCTGATGTACGGCCACCAAAAGGAACCTTTCATGCAGAAGCCTTAAACCAAATTTCATAGCCCACAGTTCCTCTGTGAAATGCTCCAAATGTCCAATTTTATCCCTTTACTAAATTCAGTTAGCCTAATATTTAATGAACCACGTTACAAACCTCATTTAGCTCCTATTCCAGAACAAAAACAACACGCAAAATGAAATATGCATATCAATTTGCATTCAGTTTTCTCGAACCATAAAGGGATATCAATGTTGCAAAAACTCAAACTTAAACATAAACTTGATATTACTCATCAACACCAAGACTAAGAATTTACTGCATATCTTCTCGATTTCATTGAGAATCTCACCATCAATGCTCTACCACAATCGATCATTCAAAGGACAAACAGAAGTAATCATCATGCTGCTTGCATACTAGTGTGCAAAATCAATTTCTCGGGACAATTGTTAATTTGTTATAGAAGTTTCAGTTTTGTAGCAGAATAATGAAATCCTCCTCAACAAATAAGATACAAACTATGTCATGGAGATTATATAGATTCTTGAAGGTTCAACACCATTCAACAACTTTTTGTACCCTTTATTACCAATTTCTAGCTTTTATTCTGCAACACACATTTACTGGTTTCTCATACTGATAGATACTGAATATAGCTCTGCATAGATTTTCATTTTGAGAGCAGAATATGCGATGTAAACTAATCCAGCATGTGTTGTATTAGTGCCTACATTCTTCCAACTAGTATGTGATTAGTTCCCTACTTCAAATCATCTAAATTTTAAATGAAAGGAATCAACAGCACAACAGAAACTAGAAGAAACAAGCTCATGAAACATAGCAAAAGAAATCAAACAGCGCAGTGACACAAATCATCATTTCCGACTCATGTCTACACCAAATAAATTTACCTAAAAATTAACTACTCGCGCACTCAATTATTCGTTATTTATAAAAAGACCAAAAGAAAAATCCTAAATCCCGCCGCAATCAATCGACTAAAAATCAAGATGCATAAATCCAATTCGTCGAAACATACCGGGAACATGTCGAGCTAAATCAGTAAGAGCAGAGGATTCGCCATCTTTTGCTTCGAATCGGAGAGGAATGAGTTCGGGAAGAACAATGAGGTCGGACCCTTTCGGGATGTCGTCGGAGGCAATGAGCCCGAGCCGGAGCCCTTGGGCTTCTCCTCCTCCAAAAATGCTATCTTTACTGATTGGTGCACAAACCCGCCTCCTCCAAAAATGCTAGCGGCCGCACATGGATCAGTGAGCTTGCCACTAGCTTCATCTAATTCGTCTGTCTCGGTTTATCTTCGGAAAATTTCTTCAGCACGACTGCGTTGTGGCCCTAACAAGAACTTGGGCCGCTATCCCATTAGTAGATTCAACCCAGATGAACATTTTTGTGAATTTGTTGAGAATGGGGGGAAGGTTTTATTTTTACTGTAATTTTAAATTTATTAATTTGGTTGGATGTGTTGTTACTGAAATATCTGTATTATTCATAAATAATGATAATATTTAATTAATAGTGTCAAAAACTCTAAATAACCATTTTGTTAATGCAAAAATTAATTCTAACTATAAAAATATATTAAATTTGTCAATTTTATGGAAAAGAGATCATTTTACCTTTATAATTAAATTTGTAATCCATCTTTACTCATTTTTAGATTTTAAATATAAAATTTCTAAAAATATTTTTTTACAAAAAAAAATCAGATTTTTATTTATTTTTGGAATTTATAGAGTTTAGTAGCAAAAAAATATATTAACTTTGAATCGAAAAATAATGCACATCTTGATGTGACACGAGTTTAATAAAAGTTAGATTATGTGATTTGTGAGTGGAAAAAATGTCACATTTTGTTGTTCTATATGTTAGTTAAAGTATATTATTCTGGCTAATGTTAGAATTTTTTGTAAATAAACATGTAAAATGAGAGTAGAATACAAAAGAAAAATGTCCAAAAAAAAAAGTTGAAAATATAAACCATTTTGTGGACACACCAAAATGAAAATAAAAATGACAAAATATACCATATTTTTTGGGACGGGGGAAGTATATAAAATTTCATAATTTTCTTTTATGTTTGCTTCTTTACACTATAACTTAATATAGCTTTTTGACCAACTATAAAAAGAACTTGTTTTGCATAGAAGCAGGGGTCGGCACGCAAAGACGTGAAACGAGCATTTGATGTTCTACAAGCACAGTTCACGATCTTCAAAGGTCCGAGACATTTGTGGTTCAAAAAGTATTTGCTGATATGAAGTATGCATGCATTATATTGCACAACATGTATGCGTGCATTATATTGATCTCTTTGATTTTTTTTTTAAATTTTAGTAGAAAAATGACGTCGTTTTGATAGATTTAAATGTCACTTTAGTTTTAATTTTTCCACGTCATTTTTGATTTGGGGTCTCGTGGGAATTCGACAATGACTTTTGCGACCAAGTTTTTAGTTTGTGGAAAAATCCAGAATTAGGCCAAAGTTTGTAATATTAGCGAACAATTGTCTTTGAATTTTTAGATTTCAACATTTTATAAATAAAATTGAATGGCATGTGTTATTTCAACTACAAATTATTAGTTACAAGATCACCTTTATGTAGTGACAAATCCAAAAGTATTTTTTTATGGAATTCAAATTCTAAGTAATCATAAATTCATGAAGTAATGAGTAGAAATTTTAAAATAAAAAAAAATATAAAAATAATAACAATTTGATAATAGCATATTATTGTGAGAATTACATGACATCGTCGAAACAAAATTAAAAACGCGATATCCTAATAGCTTACGAAATTACAACAACATGCAATATTTTCTTATAAACAAAAAAAACAAAATTAAACAATAGTATGAGAAAGAAGTATGTAGACTATAGTACAAAAATTAGCAACAAATAATATGTTTGAAATTTATATTTCTAAAATTATAATAAATATAATATAAAAACACTTTCTCTTCTTAGTTATAATTATTGTACATTGAACTAATAATGTAATATTAATTGTTGTTGTTGTTGTTTTTTTATTTTTTTATTTTTATTTATATGTTAGGGGCATGAAGCCTCAGGGACATACGTGGTTCCGTCGCTGTTGGGTTAATTTCAAATAAGGAATTTATCTCTTTCTTATCTTTATAAATTTCTTAAATTAATTTTCTTCTACAATTTAATTACATAATTGATCTCAAATAAAAAATTATTTTTATTCATTATATACATCCAAGATTTAGGTTTTCCTAAAAAAATTATCATATTTAGAACATTAAAAATATATATCATATTTACAATAAAATATTTTTAAAATTCTGTTTTGTAAGGAAATGGCATACAACATGACCAATAGCGCAACCTAGAAGAGTTGCATGGAGTACCTCTCAACGACAATATACCATGAATTAGTGAAAGGCGCCTTACATCAGAAAAGAAACTAATGAATTCTTTTTAAAATATAAATAATTTTAAATATTCTATTTTTAAATATTTTGTTTATTATTTTTATAGAAATATTTAAAATTATTTCTTGGGTGTATATAGTGAATAAAAACATTTTTATAGTTGTTAGAGGTCAATTAGATAATTAAATAGTTGAAGAAAAATAATTTTAAATACATTTATAAGGGTAAAATGAGATAAATATATTATTTTAGAGAAAATAAAAGTTTAATATTCATTTTGATACAAAATTAGATTTGCCCTCTGTGCAATGTACAAAATATATTATATGCATACTAAATTTAATATTAGAGTCGTGTTTTTCTTTTTCCTAAAAAAGAGGTTCCTCATTTTACGATCGTGGAAACTCGGACCCCCAATCAATTAGTTGGAGGAGACATATCTTACTAACTAAATTGCACTTAGGGATTGTTAATCAATTAATCGGTTATCAGTTAACCGATAACCAAAATTTTTGGTTTTAGTTCGATTTCGGTCCTGGTTCGACCCTTACATGCATTAATTATTTTTTGCGCCGCCTCCACTCTTTTTTCTCTACAGAATCTGGTTCTCCTCTCTAAATTCACGCCACTCTTTCCCTCTACCGACTCTATCTCTCATCTATCTAAATTCTTCATGCCACTCTTTTTTTCTCTTGTTCTCTCTACCTCTTATCTCTCTAACAGCGTCGTATTAGTGCAAGCCGGATCACATGCGTCTTGATCTTGCAAAGCTTGCAGCTCGAACAATCTTCCTACTCGAACCAGATAATGCTACTCCGTATGTGGTGTTATCGGATATCTATGAAACTGCAAGGAAGAGGGGAGATGAAGAAAATATAAGACGATGAAGAAAATAAGAGACTGTCGAAAAGATTAAGAGGCGTAAAAAATATACAGAAATCTGGATTCAAAATATAAGCATGGGTTCAAAATCTGGATTCTAAACTTTTTTGTTCATTTTGGATAAGTCATTCTATGGAGAAGGATATACAGAAACAGGGCTTGCTCATTTGAGTATGTTGGTACATAAACAAATTGTGTGGGAAGCGAGGAATCCCACATCAGTGAGAAATCAAACAAGGCTTTATGACAATCTTAATAAATATGGATAATTGCTTGTATACAAAATGGTTGGAGGTAACTGATTATATTCGATTAACCAATTAACCGACCAGTCAGTGAGCTAACCGAAGCTGAGTTCGATTCAGTTATGGTTCATAGAATATGTTGTATTTTGGTTTGGTTAACTAGTCGAATAACCACCCCAAATTGCACTTTATTATCAAAATTGAAATTATAATTTATTTAATGTAAATAATATTTTTTAGACGCTTCCCCTCCTACCAATAGGTCGGGGTATGTATGTGTAAATTTTAAAAATATCTTTTTTTGAGTAACTTTATGTCATGTAAAATATTTAGTTGTATATTTCTATTTGTTTAGTATAAAATAGTGTAGATATGAGGTGTTTTTGTTGTAAAGATTGTGTACCCTAAAACAATGCTCATTTCTCGATTCCAACATAATTTAGTGTATATTACACATATAATTATATCATATGTAATTGTGTTCTATTTTGTATTACACATTTATGATACTATATATATAATTATTATGTTAAAAAAATTATAATTCTTACATAATTTGTTCTCAACTAATAAAAGATTAAATTACTTTAGTTTGTATGCGACCTAATTATTTTTGTTTTGGTTTTGATACATTTTATAATAATAATAATAATACTAATACTAATAATAATAATACTACTAATAATAATAATACTAATAATAATAATAATAATAATAATAATAATAATAATAATAATAATAATAATAATAATAATCTATTGTAAACAATAATAACAAATATAGATTGCAAAGAATTTCACAAATTTTCTAAAATATTTACAAAATCTTATATATGGAAATATAATTCGCTGAACAAAATGAATAACTAAATTTGTTCTGGAATATCCAATAATTTTAGGCTCATTCAATTTTAATTAGATTCAAACATTTAAAAATAAATAAATATTAATTAATAATTATTTAAAACTAATATTACCCTTGTGCTCAATTATAAGTAATGTTTTGGATAAAAGTTTCAATCATTAGTGCTATATACGTATATACATTAGCTAAATTATGTCGGTTTCATTAATAACATATGGTCGAATTCGGTAATAAGGTTTTGGAAGGAAACTATTTATGGCAATGGTTCTGCTTTTATGACAATAGTAGTTTCATATTTGAGAAACTAATCTCTAATTCGGTATAATTGTTAATTATAGAGTATAATAAATTTTAATTGAGGTCTACAAGTATTTTGTGCGAAGTTGTTGTCGAGCCTTTGTAAAGTGTAGTGCAGATATAGTTGTCCTGCCTGCGTGAGGTGTAGTGGTAGCATCCTCGTGTGGTGTTATACTTTAACTTAAGGGAAATTGGTCGTTAATATCACGAACTTTGGCCGAAAATTCAGGATCTTCCCATGAACTTAAACGTGGTCGCAAAAATCATAAAATTTACCGTTGTTTGAGATTTTCTACAATCCACCAAATCGTTACTGACGTGGCAAAATTAGAGCTGAAGTGGCATTTAAATGTAACAAATCGACGCCGTTTTTATTTTATTTTGGGCTATTGGTTGCTAATATCACGAATTATGACTGAATTTCGAATTTTCCTACTAACTTAAAACTTGGTCTTAAAAATCACGAACTTTGGTCGTGTTTGAGATTTCCCACAATTGATGATTTCGGTAAAATTAATAATGACGAACTTTTGTCGTGCTTGAGATTTAAAATGTAATAGAACGATGTTGTTTTGGTCCACCTCATCAATTCCATATTAATAATTTTAGATTTTTATTTTTTAAATTTTTATATCCTCATTCTCTCATCTCCCCAACTCTTTCTCATTCGTCGGCTGCCAGCCACCAGCC
Organism: Monilaria moniliformis; assembly: GCA_034509125.1. Lineage (NCBI taxonomy): Eukaryota > Viridiplantae > Streptophyta > Magnoliopsida > Caryophyllales > Aizoaceae > Monilaria > Monilaria moniliformis. The sequence continues at coordinate 3,995 of JAYDZE010546234.1, read as the reverse complement.
ACCGCTGCCCGCAAGATCCAACGACAAAGCCAACAGAAACCACAATATCGTATATTTCAATCTGCCTCGAATCCGACCATCTGCCGCTACATCTACCTCGAGTGCAACAACGTCACAAACGATGTTGCAGGCGGGCTTTTGCTAGTAGCCATTAGGAGATACGCCGACGTGGCGATCAACATTCGATGCACTGGATTTGAGGAGACGAAGAGATATAGAGAGAGATATGTCCTTTTCTTTTTCATTTTTGCCTTTTAATTTATTTTTGTCTATCAATTTTGTTTTTATCCATGTCATGGCACATAATGTTAACGTAAGGAGTAATTAAGACACGTAGATAATCCGACAAGCCACGTCAAAATCGATTTCGCCAGAATCGTCAAATGCGGGAAATTCTAAATAATGACAAAGTTCATGATTTTTACGACCAATTTTTTGTTCATGGGAAAATCCAGAATTCGGCCATAGTTCGTGATATTAGCGACCAATGACCCTTTTTAGTACCATAACGACGTCGTTTTGTTTTATTTAAATGTCATTTCAGCTTTAATTTTACCACATCAGTTACGATTTGGAGAATTGTAGGAGAAATCTCAAACAACGGCGAATTTCATGATTTTTGCGACCAAGTTTTAAGTTTGTGGGAAGATCCGAAATTCAGCCAAAGTTCGTGATATTAAAGATCAGTTAACCTAATTATAATGATATGGAGTACGTATCATTTCAAAAAATTAGAGTTAAAACTTCCCTTATTTTGACCATGTTTTATGTTGTATCTGTTATTATTAATGAGTTCTCTCCAGAACTAATGTCAAAATAAACTTGTTAAAGGAGAAAACAAAAAATCATGATTTGTGACAAATTATTGGTTGGATTTGTCGTAAAACTGAAAAGAAATAGACAAACATGTAATCAGCTTCATTCAATTGGTCTCCAAGTTTTGAATTGAAAGACAGCAAGAAGCCACAACATAATCAAATGTCTTCAATCATCAACAACTTAAATTCTAAATTAGTCCGTCTAAAAATTAAGCCCTAACTGATAAAAGGAATATCATATATTATCCTCACAACAAAGTTTCAAATAAATAAAACAGAGCTGCATTGCATGCATTACACAATAAAAGACAAAAATAAATTAATTACCCAATCCTCACTAAAAACATCAGAGAATCAGCACCAAAACAAAAGCATAAATAAATAAAAAAAATTATAAACAAATCTAAAAATGCAGAGATCTCAAAGAATGTCAAATTTCCCAGAGATCCGATCAACTAATCAACAAAACATATCATCTCCGACCAGATCAAATCAATCAATCAGACTTGGCAAGGTCGAAGCGGCCGCCCTTCATCATCATGACCTTGAACTCATCAAAATCGATGGTGCCGCTGCCGTCGATGTCGACGCCGCTGATCATCTTCTTGCAGTCATCAAGCGTGCAGTCCTCGCCGAGGCTGCGGAGGACGTTGAGGAGCTCCTCGGCGGAGATGGCGCCGTTCTTGTCGGCGTCGAAGACCTCGAAGGCGTGGCGGAGGTTCTCCTGGACCTCGTCGTGGTCGATGTTGCTTGTGTTGAGCTCGATGAACTCGCGGAGGTCGATGAAGCCGTCGCCGTCGGCGTCCACCTCCTTGATCATGCTGCGCAGCTCCTCCTCCGACACCGGGTGGCCGAGGCTTCGCATGATGGAGCCCAGCTCCTCGGCGCAAATCCGGCCGTCGCCGTTGGCGTCGAATTTCTTGAAAACCTGCTCGAGCTCATCCTCCATCCGGGCGCGCCCGTTGTGGGACGTCGTGCGGGATGTCATCACGAAGGTCTGGGCGGCGACGGCGGTTTCGATCGGCTGCTTCTTCTTCTTGAACAGAGATCTGAATCCCATAATCTGCTTTTCTGTCTCGTGAATCGTGATTGGGGTGTGAGAGGGGAAGATGAAGGAGGAGGAGAGAGAGAGAGATTGGTGTGTACGGTATCGGGTTTTTTTGGGTATGGTACGTGGTGGCACGATAGAGAAGTAAGGCTATTTTTGTTGTGAATCTGTTTAATAGGATCCTTGTTTCTGTAACCAACTATTATTTGAGTCGGATTTGGTTTTATTATTGTAACGGATTTGTTGAGAATCTCCCTCAATTAATCCTCTAATTATTTCATTTGATCAATTGCCTTGTTGAGATGTATATTAATGATTATTTAATATTGTTATTTTTTGAATATGGATATTGTTGATAATAAAATCATAATGGGGTATAATGTAATAAATAAATAATATAATCTTGGATTTTCACTTTTAAGCGTGGTTTGTTATTTTGGAGTTTTGAATGTGGATATTGTTGATAATAAAATCATAATGGGGTATGTTGTAATAATAAATAATATAATCTTGGATTTTCACTTTCACGTGCGGTTTGTTATTTCGGATTAAGTTAGATAGACAAAAATGATATAATTTGATTTATTGTTTGGTTTGAAATTTGAGATATTCTAAAAACTATAATTATTTCTACAATTTGAGATAACTTATTTAATTATATAATTTATGTTGAAAAGACTTAGAATTGCAACACCTTTATAATGAAACAAAATATACTCAATATATTATCAACTCTGAATACTTAGCACCCCTAAGATCATCAAAATTGCTAAGTTGTTATGGAAAGTGGCGAATATTTAATACTAGAGTAATGTGTCTCATTCTACAGATTTTGCCGTTGATCTCGTGGTCGTGGGCATGTGTTATTGGTTTTATTTGATCATGTGATCAGATAACCCTTCTAATATCTTGTCCAAATTAGTTCAAATCAATAAATAACTATAACTTTTTTGTAAGGATGTTCTGTAATTTAGACGAAAAACACTCTTGTTAACTTTTTTTATTTATATAAAAGCAACCAAATAAATACTTTTGTTATTCATAGTGATAATTTTTTGTAAAGATATCCTATAATGTAGAATGTTACTTTCTGGAGATGAGGTCTTTCCCTAGAGGTAAGGATGAGACTTCAAGACTTAAGTTTGAATCATTAGATATGTGTGGAGTTTGATTCAGCTAAATATTTTTAGGACCGGAGGGCAAATAATCAGCTACATGGCATTTTGATAGAAACCGAAACAAAATTATAGAAGAAGCCAAGTATCATTACAGGACATAATTGTACAATAAAAAAATCATGATGCCACGATTTTAGAAGAAATGCGAAAATCATGGGATCTCCTTAAATCCTACAATTTAGGAAAAATCATGGGATCTCCTTAAATCCCATTATTTTCAAATTTTTCCTAAAATCGTAGGATAATGGAAATTTTTGTACAATTAGAAAACATTAGCATTAATAAAATAAACTTATGCCAGAAGCATCACATCTAATACAAATCAACATTACTCACAGTAAACAACATCATTACCAATGATAGCATAATGACTTGTACTAAGCCATAATGCATATCATAATAAAAGGTTAGTCAGAAACATCACGTCTAATACGAATCAACATTACTAACAGTAAATAACATCATTTTAGATAATAAACTAGTATCAATTACACATCATTACTTATTAGATTAATAATCATTATTTTTAGACAACATTAACATTAATAAAAATAATCATATGATGTCCTATATAACAATTATTAAAGCACAATTATTCACGACATTTTGGGAAACAAATTTTAAATGCTGTAAAAATCAAATATTTTCATAGATATGGTGTAGATTACGTGATATAATGGGGTGTAGATTTGGTAGTTCAATCATGCCTCGGATATTACCATATCAAACTCCCGCTCAAAAATTTCGCCTAAGACAAAAATAACCCTGTAATGCTATTCGTCTACTGCTGAAATGGTGATGCGGATGTTATAATCTGAACCGTCCATTGGTGTAATCCAATGCTCGAGATTTGTTCTTAGTTAATTAGTATAAGGGTGTTCTTAGCCTACTGTACATATATATATATATATATATATATATATATATATATATAGAGGTGTAATAAAATAC